>APFE030058378.1:10407-31196 GCA_000404065.3 Pinus taeda
CTAGATTTTAACCTGGAGCACTTTTGTGATTTGGAGGAGATGCCCCCTCGTATTTGTGACACATCTTCAGTTGTGAATTGGACTATTACTAACTATCATTTCCTTTGAATGTTACCTGATGACTTAGGGAACCTCAACTCTTTAATAATGTTAAGGAAGGAAAGAAAGTACATTACGCTAAGTTCTCTTATGCTTTTCAAGTTTTTCTTGGATATCTACAACGTTTCGGGTAGGAAAGTACATTCTATTAATGAAAATTTGTCTTGATAGAAAGGCCCAATTTCAAATTCTAATGCTTTCAAAAACATTGTATAACTGTAATGTTTCTAAAAGGAAAGCATATTTTTTCAATTTAAGTATCATGATCCCATATTCCAACTTATTTTTCAGTAACCCATTAGGCTTTGTAGCTTTGAATACATCCATGTCTTTTGATAAGATCCTCTTCCAAATTAAAATGCAGTTTCCTTTTGGAAATAACCACATACAGTGTCTTGATTTTGTTATTGAGAAAATAGAGGTTGTGAAACAAGCCAGTGCCATACAAGGACTTGATTCATTGAATATGTATCAATTATGGCTCTAGATGTAACAATGTCTTGATTTTGTTGCTTGAAAATAGAGGTTATGCTTTACTATTTCACAAAATTTCTTACAATCTTTCCATAAGTATTGATTTGTAATCTCAGTCACTGAGGGATGACTATAATGACAAAGGTAATATTCCATGGTTTGAAGTTCGGGATGACTGTAATGACAAAGGTAATATTCCATGGTTTGAAGTTCCCCTCTTACTAAATATTTAAATATATCACCACAATTTAACTGTTAGTTAAAGGAATTGCATTTGATTTGTAAACAATTCATTGCTTGATTTATAGATTTTGATTTTTTCCCTTTTTTATTTTTTTCTCAGATTTGGTATGAGATATCTTCCAAGATTTGGGTTCCCTAGTTTCCCCACCATAGTACGAGGTTTAGATGCTCTCATTAAATATTCTTGGAACATTACAACTTTTCCAGTAAGTGTGCTTTGAAACATTGTTGTTGCTTTTCCATGGTGTTAATGCAAATAAGCACTACAACTAGTGCCATTATTTAGATCAAGTGCTAAAATCTAGGTGGTATTGTAATGATGGAGTGATTGTTTTATAGTTACTAAGGTCATATGAATTTTTATCTCTTATCTTGTCCTAAGATATTCAAATTCAGAATAAGAATTCAGGTCTCGTTTCCACTATAGATTTTAGTCAGTTTCTTGAACATAATATATAGTAGATTATCTTTTACTAATCAACTGTGGATGTGATCCCTCACAGGAAAGAAAATTCAAAGTGACTTTGATTTCACATTGATTTGTCAAAACATCCACACAGGAAAGGAGATTCAAAGTGACACTATGATGGCCATTATGTCATGCCAGGTGGTCGCACTCCCTTGATCGTGAGCACGATTGTGATCAAGATGGAAGAATTCATAGTCTAGATTGATTGTTTAGCAGTGATAGTTAGTGGGCTCATTCACAAAAGCTTCTATTTCACTAATCCCTTTTATAGAGTTGTCCAATTGAATTTCCAAAGGTTTTAATTACACTATAGAGTTGAGTTTTGAGAGAGTTGTGATTCATAGTGTTAAGTATAGCAGATATGACACTTGAACGAAGACAAGCATAGTAGAGGTATCAGACTCTGTTATAAGCTTACCCGCATATTATAAGGGACTTGATTGGATTTTTTATAATTTTATAAACAAGTTCCATGTCATGGAAATGTGAAAAAAAAAAGTGATATTGCCACCATGTGGCTCTTGGCATATATGGTTTTATACTTTTTCAAAAAATTCTCTAAGAGTTCACAATGCTAAGATTCACTAGGACTTTACAAAGTTTTATTATGTAGTGAAAGACTTGCCAAGATATTACAAGATTTGATAATTGAGTAAAATATTCGCCATGCCTGGTGAGAGATTCGCCAAAAAATTATATATACATATTATATTATTGATAAAATCGCCTTTCATTTCTCCTATATACCATGGAGATTCGCCCATTTATTATATTTATAAATTTAGGGGGGGTTCTTAAAATTTTCCCTGCTCCTTACCATATGATCCATAACAAACCTGGCCAATCACCGTTAACTGTGTATGGCATATTCATTTCAACATTTGACTTTAGGCGCTCCAAATCTCCACTATCAATCTGTTTTGCTTGATCCAATTACTATCGCGTCACCTAATCACCAACTAGCTTGGTCAATCTCCACCATTGATCAATCTCGTGTGATCCAACAGATATCGCGCAATCTCACGTGAATTATTGCACGACTAATACCCGACTGAGAGAATGCAAGAAAAGTGGTTTTCTTGTGCTACATGTCACTCATTTAGGCTAATCGCGTAAAATTTAGGAATTCCACTTTCAATTGTTAGGGCGCACGAGATACTACTTACCATCTATATTCATTTCAATGTTTGACTTTAGGCGCTTCACGTCTCCACCTTCGATCTGTTTCGCTTGATCCAACAGTGATTGCATCACTTGATCGCCAACTAGCTTGGCTGATCTCCACCATTGATCAATCCCACACGATCCAATGGCTATCGAGCAATATCATGCGAATTAGTGCACGACCGTTATCTGATTGAGAGCACACAAGAAAAGTGGTTTTCTCATGCTACATGTCACTCACGTAGGCTAATCACATAAAATTAAGGAATTCCACTTACATCTTTGAGGGCACGTGAGAAACTTCTTACCACCTACAAGACCGCTCCATTATTCTGCACATTTTCTACTCTTTTGTTGACACGTGACTTGATGTGATCCATTTGTCTATTGACTTCATCTCTTGCGATAAGATCTCCGCCATTCATCTTCAGTTAATCATGTTCATCCATCTTTTCACTTAATCCCCTGCGATAAGATCTCCACCATTCATTTCCCATTAATCATGTTCGTCCATCTATTCACTCAATCCCCTGCGATAAGATCTCCACCACTCATCTTATGTTAGTCCTATTCGTCCATCTATTCACTTAATCCCCTGCGATAAGATCTCCACTGCTCATCTTCCGTTAGTCATGTTCATCCATCTATTCACTTAATCTCCTACGATACAATCTTCGCTGCTCATCTTCCATCTATATTGTTCATTGATCTGACTGATCCAACGGTTCCCATGCATTGCTGCTTCATTACATCTCTCTTCCCCTGATTTGATCTTTGATTTCTCTTCCGCTTGACTCACTCCTAAACTTTGTTCTACGTATTCTTTAAACGCTGCCACTTCTGAGCTTAGATTTGGTTATTCAATCAGACTCCAACATTGTTCAATCATCGCGATACTCATTCTATCCATCCTCAACCACCTTCCATCCACCTGTCACGTCTACAAGAACAATTAACTTGCATGCTTGATTTTACCAAAAAAAACCAAAAAAGTGAAAACAGACTTAGTTTAGTTTCCTAGCTTACACATTAGTTTGGTTTTATGCTCTTTACTTCTGTAACTTAGATAACAGCATTAGGTTAGTGTTGATTTAGCAATTCTGCTTAGCATAGATGTTTAAATGGTTAATTAGGATATGGTGTGATCTATCATTACGTGTTTTTTTCTCCATTATTGCAGTAGAGTAGATCTCTTAGAATAGATTTTCTCTTCTTCCATCAAATAATCAAGCTTCTTCTAACCCTATAGAAGTCTGGCTTGGAACCCCTGGGGTCTCTCATCAGATGAATAGTGACAACAGGAAATACCTTCACTTCTACTTGTGCATATAACACTGTCACCTCCAAGTTTGAATGGACCCTAGGTTGATAAGTAAATTTGGTATCCCAGGAGTTGCAACATCCTTGTTGCAATACTAGCAATCATCACTCTCTAAGCCTAACCCTAGTAGGTCACCTAGGGCATCAAGAGAAATCTCTTGCAACCATCCAAAGGCCTTGAATTTTGGTCCACTATTGCGCTAGGGTTTTCTCAAGAGGTCCTCCAAGTTTGAGCCAAATATGATAGTGGAATCCCACGATATTCTAAGCCCTAGCCATTGGATCATTTTTCTCCCTAGGTTGCTTGGGGTTAGTATTCTCATTTGGATCATTTCATTTTAAGTTAAAGATAAAATATGTCCTTTGATCCTATTCTCATCCCTAAATAAGTCAAGCTTCTCCATTGTTGATTAACTCCATACCCTTGACTTAGTTTGGGTTCACTTGTGTTATTTGTGGTCCCACAATTTTGAAACCCAAATATCATAATGATTGCATAGAAGCCATTTCTCCTTAAGGATTCTTAGGTCTAGGAAGCCTCTAGTCAAGGGATATTCTCCAAACCTAGGCTTAAGTATTCTCTTAGCCCTTCCTAGAGAGCCCATCACCTTGATTCTTAGGAAAGTAAGCCATTTAATTGAGTCTCTCTTGTGAATAGGCTTTACGAATCACTCTCCATACATTCATTGATGTATTCATCCTTGTGATTCCTTTTATACTGGGTCCCTCCCATTAGTGAAAGTCCATAAAGAGCAAGGAGCAATAGTTGAGGTGGCAATGGGATATTGATCCATTGTTGTCACTTAACCTAGTAGTTTGTCTATAGGATCCCCTCTTAGGACCCCTACTAGTTTGGGCGGTAACACAACCCCTAAAGGAGGTTTTAATTTTCAAAATAATTTTAAAGCAAGTTTTTTTGGGTTGGCCTTGTTACCTCTCAAACTAGTAGGGGTCTTAGAGGGGCACTTGCTAGGTAAAGAGAAACAATGGAGCTATAACCCACTATCACCTCGGCTAAAACTCTCTACTCTTTACAGACTTTCACCGATGGGAGGAGACCTGGTATAATAAGTATTGATGAGCCTCGGTATTGCAACAAGAATGTTGCAACTCCCAAGGCTACCAGCTTTAATTATCAACCTGGGGTTCGTACAAACTTAAGAGGTGTCAGCACTATCTGTGCGGCATAAAATGTGTCCTTCCTTTGCTATCATGATGTAATGGAATGCATGTACTAAATTCAAATCCTAAAATAATTGAAGAAAATGAAATGTTCGAAATAGAACCTTAACCTATTGCAAGAAAGAAAGTACAAGGAAAGAGACGAAAATTCAATGCTAAATCACACCATTTCCTAATTAACTGTCAAGAAACTATGATTTCAAATAATGCTAAACTATCATGAACCAAATGATACTATCTAAGAATGGAAGTAATAATCATCAAACATCACTAAATGTGCAAGTAAAGGGACTGAAATAAATCTATATTTTTTTTTTGTCTTTTCATGCAAAGTCAAGTATGCAAACTAATTTCCTTTGGTGATGTGGCAGGTGAATTAAGGATGTTGGAGCTTGGATGGAGTGGTTAGGAGATGGTTGGATGGTGTGGGAGACCCTTGGGAGGATTTTGGTGACTAGAGGTTTTCCATCAATTCGGCTTCAAAACAGGCCATTTCAGGAAAACCTGCAGGATGTACTAGAAACCTACAGGATACAACAAAAGAAAAATGTGAGGTGTTGGAGGTGATGGGAGGCCTAGGAAAGGTTTGTGATGGGTGGAATGGAGTGAGAAAATTCATAGGATCACTCAGAACTCAAAACCAAAGTTGGGAGATGGATGGATTTGCTCTAGAATCTTGGAGAAGTTTCCTTGTGAAATGATGAAATTGGTGAGGGTTTAATGACAAAAAAATTAAAATCCAAATTGTATGGGACAAATTTTGTTATTAACTAGGATGTATTAGGTCCCAATTCCAAGTGGAATCACTCAAAGACCTCTGTTAACCCATTCTAAAAAAATAAAAAAAACATTACTAGTCGAAAATCTAAAAATTCGAGAACTAGTGAGCTAGTAAATCTAAAAAATTCCTAAACAAACCAAGTGAAAATGAATTGGGGTAATTTTTTTTATGAACCAGAATTTTTTTTTTGATCTAATTCAAGTGGAATCAAGTCGATTGAAGGTCGGTAGCATGCTCTAAAAAATAGCAGAAATTTACTGTTCTTTGCTAAAAAGGAGGTCCAACAATCTAGATTTGGGAATAAGAAGACTAATCCAAGAAACTCAATGATTATTATGAACTTCCAAAGCTTTTCCAAGGATTAAATAATTATTGTGATCTTGCAAAAGAACTTACGTCAACCATTTAACTCAATCCTACAACAAGAAATCATTAATACTAAATGTAGAAATAGAAAGAAATAAAAACTAGAGATGCATGTGAATAAGCAATGAAAAGAAGGAAAGAAAATAATACAAAAGGGCTCTGAGGTTTCTAGGATGGCCAAGCCGAAGGAAACTCAGAGACCTATGGATGAAAACAAGATTTAGAAGCTAAACATGACACCAATCTTCATTATTTTCATCAATAGAATTACATCCCTGCAAGAAAATACAATGGAGCTGGAAGAATACAAGTTCTCTCCACAATAATACTAATGAATAATCTCTTCCTAGAGGAAAATTCGACTTGTTACTTGTACAAAATGATTAGGAATCATTGCCCATGAATGGAAGAAACTTTCCCCACCAAAATCCCTTGATTAGTGGATCATGTCCCAATACTAGGAATTTGCATTAAATGGAAGGGAACACTTTCCTAGATTTTCTCGATCATTCCCTAGAGGAAAATTCGACTTGGTACTTATAAAAAATGATTAAGAATCATTCCCCATGGATGGAGGAAGCTTTCCCCACCGAAATTACTTGATTAGTGGATCTACTCCCTTGATTGGTGGATCTACTCCCTTGATTAGTGGAACACATTCCTAGATTTTCTCAATCATTGGAGTTCCACAATTTGTGTCATAATTCCATAATATCTTGTTGACTTATTATTTATTATTGATCCTCTAGTAGTAGGGAAAAAGTCCCTAAATTAGCTTCTCCAACTCTTCATAATATTCCTAATATTCTAATAATATTCCACAAAAAATAATTAATATTAGGCAAAAATATTCAATTATTCATAAACTTTCCTAATGAATATATTAAAGTTAAAAATAAATTATCTAATGCAAAAAGAGAGGTTTAATGTGCCGAGGGATGGTCATAGGCCTTAATTTATGTTTTAAATTAGAGGCACGAGCCTTAATTTATGTGTAATTTAGAGGCCCATCATACCCCGCTGCAGAAAGTGTTGCTCATATTCTAAGAAACTTAGTGACCTCACTGTGCCTCATCCATGGCTTTGGTGGCCTCTCTCTTGTGCTTTAAGAATCTTGGCTCTAAGCTCTGCAAGGACAAGCCCAAAAATATATTTGTTCAAAGAAAAACCATTGTTTCTTGAGGCCATTTGCTTGCCTTCTTGCCCTTTATTGAAGATGGGCTCTTGAATGTTTTTCAGTTTGGAAAGGTCTTCCACACCCTTATCAACCATTTGTTACCTTGTTCCGTCATTTATTTTCCTTAGGACTGCCTCTTGTAGGATTTCTGGGTCACTGTAATTCCTATAGGATCATCCTATAGGAAACACAGTCTCTTTGTAAACTAAAGTAAAGGAGTGGAAAAAATGATAGAAATGGTGGAGGAATGAATGGTAATGAGTGGTAAAATAAAAATGTGAGTGACAGGGGTCTCTTTGTGATCCTCCTTTGCTCTTTGACCATCCTTCTTGCTGACCTGCAAATGGAAATTTCATGAAAATGGAGAGGATGCTCTCTTTGTTTTTTTTTTTCAAGAATGAAATGGGATGGATGAATGGTGAATAGATAGTGAATATGAAGTGGATGGAGGGCTTGGAGTTCTCTGGTGACCTTCACCTTTGCAAAAATTTCTTCTTTTAACTACTGTCCTCATTCCTTAAGTTACCACCCTTCATAAGTTGAGTTTTCAACATTGCATGAGTGAAGGAGTGAGATGAAATCAACTAGTTGAAGGTGGCTGAGACTGTTGACCCATCCTTAGCTTATAAAAATCATCTCTCATGCATTGACAACAAATTTCTAACTATAGTATGCTCAAGAGAAGAGGTCAAGGATATTGCATACCTGTACCTACCTGATGGTTGTTGGAGAGACATGCATGTTTCTGCTGAGTTGATGTTGATGTGCAACTATTGGATGGAGATGCTGATGATCCTGATGTTGCTGCTAAGATCTGGAGGAGCTTCTTTGACCTCTATATCTCCTTTAAAATTGCTCATTGCCAATCCTGTAGGTGTTGTTCTGTATCTTGTAGGTCTACAAGACAGCGACTTGTTTTTTCCATATCTCCTAAATGGTAGATTGGATTGACCTGAAAGCTTTTGAGCAAGGTTCCATCATCATTATGCACCTCCCCATAGAAAAATTTTGGTCAATGGATTCACAACTCAATAAAAACAAAAAATGGCTGAAGGTGACGGAGGCCAATTTTTTGGAAATCATGCACTGGAATTTGTTGAATTTGTGTGGGCATGTTACCATCATTCATATGCATCTCCCCATGAAACAACTTTTTAAATGGATGCACGGGTATTGAGAAAATACAAAAATGGCTGAAGGTGATGGAGACCAATTTATTGGAAACCGTGCACTGGAATTTGCTAAAATTGCTTGAGCATGTTACCATAATCCGTATGCATCTCCCCCTGAAACAAATTGGCAAATGGATGCATGGTTTTCAAGTTATGGAAAAAACAAATTTTTGCTCTATGTATTTTTGTATCTTGTAGTAAAACAGAGCATCCTGTAGTTTTTTAGGACAACAAGAAAAATGAATGGTAGAAGCTTGAGAATGATGGGTGGATGGTGAAAATAAATGAGGGTGATGGATTGGCATGGCCTTGGCCTTGTTGGAGCATTTGAGCGAAGTAGGAAAAAGTAATAATTTGACTTCTTTTAACTAGGCTTGACCAATTTTCCTTTTGGTATCAACTTGTTCTTGTTGCTTGCAGATGTTGGAGAGTACATGCATGCATGGAGCAAGGATTATATATATATATCTATATATATTATTATATATATATTATATATTATATATATATATTACTTCTAGGCCTACTAGTTGCCTCAATTAGGTTTTCAACTAGTAGGTCTTCCTAGGCACCTCAAAGGAGGTTTTCACCTGGGTCTCTCTTTTTCCTTTTTTTATTTTTTATTTTTATTTTTATTTTTATTTTTCAACCCAATGACCACCTCATGGAGGTTTTCAATCAATGAGCCAATCTGAGGCACCTCCAAGGATATATTCACCTTAGATTTTTATTTTTTTCTCTTATTTTTCAAATTTGTTTTTACCCTACCCTACTTGAAAAAAATCACTTTCAAGTATAATAATACTTCCAATGGAGCCATGTGCACATTAAAATGATAAAAAAAATGATGTGGAGGCTTGAAATGTATGCTTTGACATGTACCTGGATTTCAAATACCAATTGATTTAACTTTGAAAGGATCAAGCATAGTTGAGGAAGAGAGTGATGTTGCAACTTAGTGACTGTTTGGAACCATATTTCAATATAGTTTTGATGCCTCTGGTCCACTTGCTGATTTAGATCATCTTGTATGTCTTCTTCTACCATGACCTTCAAATCTTCCTCTTTTTTTTTATTGTTCTCTTGAATACATGGAGGATTTGATGGTAACCATGAGGAAGCTTTCTCAATCTCTTATTTTGATGTATGATCTTCATCAATCGTAGCCCATGGTTCTGTGGTCTTATTATTTGAATCTTCTTCTTTTGGATGTGGTCCTTCAATGATATTAAGATAATCTCTTTTTTGCAATACTCTTCCTGAGCTATGGTGAATACCATTGATCTCAAGAGGAGATGTTTGGAGGTTTTGTACCTCAGCATTGTAAGTGGGTTGAGATACTTCAATGTGTGGGTTTGGAAATGGTGGTATAGGTAGTTGAGTGGGACCGTATATTTGAGATGGATGTTGGCTACGTGGGGCTTGACCCAAGTTCAACAGTGAGTTTAGCTAAGCAAATCCCGGTATTACTGGCCCTTTTGGCAACATTTCGCGGTGCGCGGATAGAGGTCTCACTCGAGGTAGTATGGGAGGGTGCTGGAACTAGGTTTCCACACCCTAGGGATGTCTTGATGAAGTCTAGGAAGTTCGCGAACCGATCCTATGTGCTTGCGCTGCTCCGCGCAGTCGTCTGTCCTTCGCGACTTGTGCAACTGCTTCAGCGTAGCTCTGTAAGGGCCGCGAAGGGGTGTTGTCTAGATCCTTTATTCTTACTGTGCTTTTATTATATATCTTAACTTAATTATGTGGGCCCAATATTCTCATTAATAATTCAGCAACTATAACCAGTGCGCACAATCATAAATTGTAAAGCGATGCATAAATATCATAGAAGCAATAAACCCAAAGTATTCCAGAATCAACTTATCTTTTATTAATCCTTTGGTCAAGTACAATCCCAACTCTGCCTTGCACACTTAGCTACAAGGGTCTGCCCACATAGTTGCAAACTCTACCAGGCCTCTGCGCACTCAGCTACAGAGCCTCTTACTACTACTACGACCCAAGACTTAGACTTATAGACTCAGAGAAAATTCCTCATTCAAAAACCCATATTACTTCTCCAAGCTAAGACTGCCTTTTACACTTAGAGCCTCACTCTATTTATACAATCCCATGGTCCGTGGACCATGGGTAGGCTGAAACATTCTATATTAAATTACATTGTTTTAGGGCGGACAACCCTAGACTCTCACGCTCCACGCCCGCATTTTGTGGGGTATTTACATTACATTGACCAAAACTTAAGCTTTAAGCCCCAAAAATTTCTATGGGGGGATCCGCTACCCAACAGGCCCCCAACACAATCATCATGACTTGCCCTGAGTCACTCGTCTTCTGCGGTGATCCTAGCGCAAAGTCCATCCAACTTTGCGGTATGGCACGAAGGTCTGCAACTCACCATGCTTCCATGGTCTGGATATGCTCCATTTCAGCTGCTGAATCATCTGCGTTTGACTTGATTCTCTACTATGATGCTAGCTTCTAGTACCTGTGTCTATAGTCCTGCACCTCTGTCCAGCTTGTGGGGTCGCAAAGATTGTGCTTTGGTCAGTTAGTCAAATAGCTAGCCCACCCATGTAGGGCTTTAGGCGACTTCCATTTACTCTTCCTAGGAAGGGCTCTCCATTAAGTTTGACTAGCTAGACCACGCCTCCGTCTGTGACCTCCTTTACCACATACAGTCCCAACCAATGCATTTTGAATTTTTTCAGAAACTTTTCAAACTTGCTGTCATTCAACAACACTAAATCGTTTACCTTGAATATGCGCAACTTGATATGGCGATCGTGCCAGGTTTTCTCACACTGTTTTTGGACTTGCTAATGGAATCCCGCCAGAAACCATTCTTCCTCGAGTTCTTCCAATTGCACGAGTCTCTCTTCCAAGGCTTCGCGGTCTGACAGGCCTGTAATTGCTGCTATTCGCAAAATGGGTATGATGTATTCCATTGGCATGACCGCTTCCGTGCCATAGACTAACTTGAAAGGTGTATGACCCATCAATTTCTTACACGTGGTTCAGTATTCCCATAAGACGGCAGGTATGCACAGGTCCTATTCGTTTCATTGCACGTTACATACCTTGGTCAGTGCGGTCTCCAAAATCTTGGCGAATGCTTCTACTGTCCCATTAGCTTGTGGATGGTATGGTGTACTTTGCTGATGATACACCTGGAACTCCTCGGTGAGTGTGCTGATAATTCATTCAGGAAGTGCATTCTGCAGTCACTCATTAAAATTTTCGGGCATCCAAACAGTGTTAACACGTGGTCGAACAAAAATTTCGCAGTTGTTGCGGCTGTTCAGTCCTTAACCAGCTGTGCTTCCACCCGTCGAGTCAGGTACTCTATCGTGGTGATAATGTAGTGCACACTCGTCTTTCCCTGAGGTTTGATTGGCCCCGCAAAATCAATTGCCCATTTTTCAAATGGCTATAATGTCATATGTGGATTGAGTGGCATCTCATCCCTTCGTAATGGTTTCCTAGTCCTTTGACATATGTCGTAGGCCAGACAATATGCTTTTGAATCTTGATGCAAGGTTGGCAACCATAGCCCAACACGAAGAATATTTTGTGCCATCACACATCTTGCGTAGTGTCTTCCTGCAGGCCCCCCATGTGCTTCTGCAAGGATTTGTCCTTGTTCGAATTTAGGTACGTATCTGCGCAATATCTCATGGTTTCCCATTTTGTAAAGATGCCACGCGATGATAGAAAAGTTCACTGTGCGTACCACCAATTCCTTCTTCTGTTGGACTGAATATTCCTTTGGTGTAGTCCATGTGGTTAAAAAATGGATTATATCTTTGAAGTGGCTATCCGCGACGCACACTGTAAAGAGCTGCGCATAAGATAGTCCTTCTGCCAAACTTGTTGGCTCTCCGACTATCTCGATTCGTGATAAGTGGTTTGGTCCTACATTTAGGTATCTCAGCTTTACAATGACCTCAAAGTCATATTATTGAAACAATAACAACCATATGCATGTGTTCCCCCCCAACACAGGCTTGTTCACCAGGTATTTCAATGTGGAATGATCGGTATACATCTTGAAGTGCCCACCCAACAAATAGTTTTGGTATTTTTGGAGTGCGTATACCATTGCAAATCC
Organism: Pinus taeda; assembly: GCA_000404065.3. Lineage (NCBI taxonomy): Eukaryota > Viridiplantae > Streptophyta > Pinopsida > Pinales > Pinaceae > Pinus > Pinus taeda. The sequence continues at coordinate 22,969 of APFE030058378.1, forward strand.
TTCACGCTCAGTAGTAGAATAGTTCTTTTTAGCTTTGGACAGCCACCGACTCACGAATGTGATAGGGTGATCCACGCCTTTTGTGCTTTCCTGCATGAGTGCAACTCCCAATGCGATACATGATGCATCAATGTGTACATGAAATTCTAAGTCTCATTTTGGGAAGACCAAGATGGGGGCAGATGCCATTTTCTCCTTAAGAATATCCAAACTTTTCTTACAATCATCATTCCAACAATATGTAGCATCCTTTTTCAATAGTTGTTCCATTGGCGTTGTTATTTGTGCATAGCTCTTGATAAACATTCTATAGTAACCAATGTGCCCCAAAGTAGTGCATAGTTGCTTGAAACTTCGCGGTGCTTCCAGATTGAGAATGATGGCAATCTTCACTGGGTCCACCATCAGGCCTTGTTTGCAGACCACATGGCCAAGCAGGTTCCCAAAGGGGATGAGGAAGGTGCACTTTTTAAGATTGAGCAAAAGCTAGTGCCTTTGGCAAGTATTCAACATCAAATGTAAGCTCTCTATATGGTGTTTAATTAACCCAAATACAGTCTAATCATCCAGATAGACCTCCAAACACTTGTGGATGTATTCCTTGAACACGACCACCACTACACACGAAAATATCGTTGGCGCATTCTTCAGTTCAAAGGGCATAACGATGTATTGAAAACATCCCCATTTGGTTGCAAAGGTTGTCTTGCTCCTATCCTCTAGCGTGATCTTGATCTGATGGTACCCTGAGAAGCCATTCGTGAATGAGTAAGCTTCCTGACCACCAACATTATCTAATACTTCATCTGTAAACGGTGTTGGGAAGGGATTGTGAACATAGGCGTCATTAAGCTTTCTGAGGTCCACACAGATTCTAATTTCACCCTTCTTTTTTTTCTCCTGTACTACCATAGGACTCACCCAGTCGGATTCTTCCACTGATTCAATAATTCTGGCTGCAAGCATTATGTCTAATTCTTCGCGAACCTTTTCTTTGTACTTTGGATTCAAATGGTAAGGTCACTAATTAACTCGCTTCATGTCAAGTTTCATAGTGATATTCATCCTCCTTAAGTCGCCAATGATCCCCTTTAAGTCTTTGATTTTGGTCGGGAACAATTCTTGATATTTGTGGAGTACCTTGGTGACCTTATCTATCGTGGCATCATCCCAGTAGTCCCCAAGCATCACGTACTTCGGCTCCGTATATGTACCAATTTTTACCTGTTTTGCTTTTAGTGGCACAGATGTCGAGATCCTCAAGTGATGGTATTCAAACTTCATGACACCCTTCAGTTTCTGGAATATTAATATTTTAGGGGTCGTCATCATCCTCCTCTACTTATATGTTATAACATTCTAGGGCACTGCTTAACTGGGCTGCCCATGCTGGTTGAACCACTTCCCAAGGTTCTTGTGGTATTTTGAATATGGTAGCTTTTACGGTTTGCAGTGCATCGTCAACAGTATCTGACCATAGGTCTTCAAATGTGAATGTTAACAAAAATCCCTCGTGCAAGACATCCCATTTGCCCATACCATGTCGGAGTTCTGTCTCGGTATACCAATTCATGGGTATGACATCCAGGGTATGGTAGAATAAGTGTACCCATTCAGGCCGAGGTTCTTCTCCATAGGCCTTAGTCCATTTCGCGAGGTGCGTGTGTGGGTCATCGCATCCATCATATTTATCTTCCATCCATAGTTGTGGCTTCCAAAATCATAGGTGCATCATCCTCCTACAGCTACGCCAATTTTCAAAATTTCCTTGATGTGTTCCCCACCATTGCGTAGGTGTCACGTGCAGTGCCCATTTCAACACATCGAGCCACTGTTGTTCTGGTACTACGCTCACAAACCTTCTCAAGAATTCATCCACCACCGTCAATCCATCTTATGTTGGCAGATCTCAGGCCTAGGTTATTACACAATGTAGTGATCTAGTCATCATGTTGCAATTTAGCATTGTCACTTTGTTCAACCGATTATGCCAGCGTTCGTCTTCTTCATCTAAATATGAGGTGCAGGAACTTTCGCACTTCCATGAGATCCTTCCATCTACAGTCGGATTTACCCAATCCTGGTTTCGCGTAGTTATCTTGTAGATACAATCAAGCTCATCATCGCTTTCATCATCGTGCACTGGTTCAGTGTAGCATGCTCCTTCAGCTGGATCTAGCGGAGCTACTATGCGTAGGGACTTTTTCTCGAATATCATCTTTCGCTTCTTCAAGTTGATGATGCCATTCATATCAGTGGCCCAACCTATTCCTAGCAACGTGGGATAAAGATTGATGTCATCAAAAATCTCTATTACGTCAAAGTTTGTTTGCGTGCTCACACCTTCAATATCAACTGTTACCCCTTGCAACCTCCCCATAGGCAAAATCTTCTGTTGGTTCACCATTCATAATTGAATAAGGGACCACTACAACACTGGCCTGCCCATGCATTCCCATGTCTGCTTTGGTAACAAATTCACGTTGCACCTGAGGTCCAAGATTACCTGATCCATTTCGTATTCACCAATATGCATTGTCAATCTCATCTCCCTTCCAGTGCGCAATGTATGCTTTCCCAATTTCTGAACTACACATGGTTCACTCGACCTTGTGCACCTAGTGATCAGCTATTGTAGTCCTTTGACTACCTTATTATCATGCGATAGCTTCATGCATGTCTCTAAAAAGGTAATAAGCATAGAAGGATCCATTCCTGGCTCTGGTTGATCCTTATTACCTGAAGTAGAGGCCTCCGCAAAGCTCTTCTTAGCTTCCATAAACGTCTTTTTTGTGCGTTCTAAGTCAAACTCAGGTTCCTTTGTAGGAGCCTTGCAAACCCATGTATCTTCCTCAAGTTGCTTCCCCTTATCTTCCCCTGTGATTGCGCCACTTCGGAGCATCATGTTCACGTTGGGGTCTTCTTTGTGAGGTTCAGATCTCATCATTTGGATATTCTGAGTCGGAGGAGGTTGGAGTACTCCTTTCTCACACATCTGTGTGATCAGTGTAGGACAATCCACTGGTTCATGATCAAACTGAGCATAGTACGAACAAGATATTCTCATTGGGTTGGTATAATCGCGAGCGTAGTGGCCTCGTTATCCGCAGTTGTAACAGATTAACTATCTTCGACCCCTTCCTGACCCCATTCCTCCTCATCCTTGACCTTGGACCTGAAATCCGGCGTGTGCCATCCTCGCACCTGGGCTGAGGCCTTGCGTTTCAAACTGCATTCTATAGGTTGGGGTTTGCTCCATCATCAACTTGTAGCTGCAACAAGTATGCTCGTCATGGCCCACCAACCTACAAAATTACAAAACAACTGCTGGAGAGTCTGTGTATACTTCTGCAATAAATGACAGTTATCCATCGTGTGCTTTCCTCCTATTTGATAGATCGTGCACCATAATGTGGGTGTTGTACTTAGCCCTGTCTGTGCTTTTGGTCTCAACGGCATCGGTCCCCCTCCTGCCAAGTAGTTCGTGAATACTGGACAGTGATTCTTATCATGACCCTGACCTTTGTATTTTATACACCATATTTCATCATGTGCTGATGAGCCCCAAAAATGGGTAACTTATTGGGATCATTTTTCCTATTATTATCGATTAATCCACCATTCTTCATAGTTCTATACATTCTTTTGAATATATTTATGTTAATTGAATGAATGAGAATAGTCACTTGACCACAAAGTCTAATATGTGTTTATTACAGATTTTTGGACATCTTTTGGACCAAGGTCAAGCATTTATGAGCCAGTTGACAGCCAAATACGAAGGAACAAGGCTGAGGATTCGTAGGAAGGGTGTCTCCAACACTAAATGACCCTTTCCTGGAGTTCTCCACCATCAGCTCGGAGTTCAGTAGCCCACCAAAGATGATTTCAAGGGGCAGCCTAGAAGATTTATTGAAGTGGCTGATTAACTGCAGCCTTGAGCAGCCAAGCCCCTAAAAGTAAGGAGGGCTATTGGGAGTCCTTGTAGTGCATAAGTAGGAAGGCTTCAAGCCTTAGGAGGTTAGCCATTGAACAACTGTTTTTCGCACTTGAGTGCAGCTCTTCCTTTCAGCTCAACTTCGAGCTTTTGCTGTAACAGGTTTGTGACATGATTATTTTTTGAGTAATGGAGATAAATTTCACCTTGTACCGGCTCTGAGATTTCTTAGGAGGCTATAGCTCTTGGAGTTGGGCCCAACCCAAGTGCCGCTACCTCCTTTGTGTACTTTTATGTGTTTTTGCTGCATTCCTAGAATAATTTCTACTATTTAGATTAAAATATTGCTTTGATACTTAGGTCATTTTTGATGATTGAAATGATTTTCATGCTTCAGGTTGATTTGATAGTTTGTTAAAGGAAAAGACCTGCAAAAATTCCACCAAGAAATCCTTGATCTCATCTCTCCCTCCTTGGGACCATGAGCTGAGACCAAGGCATACTTGTTGCCACAAAAACACTATTTTTGCCTCTTCATGCAATTGCTAGTGTTAGATCTTTAGTTAGGGAAGTTGATAGCAGTTGTACTTGCATGTTTAGAATCTGTTCTTGCTTAGCTTCCATAGTTATCTTACATGATTTTATGCTAATAAACTTCTGTTCATCATGTTTCTGGTTTTTAGGTCAAATTAGGTCAAAATAGCTAGATCTTTGGTTTTCCTAGTCTTTGTTGATCAGTTTTGGAAAATAGTGTGCAGAACACCTATGATGCCTCCCTACCTACCCTTCCTCCTTCATACAACCTACTCCAACCCCTAATCAATATTCTTTCCCTTCATTTGCACATTTTCCCACTTTGCCCTAATTTCTACATTCTTGTGCATCATTGCTCCCTCCATCCTTGACTCCTATCACCTTAATCACTCCTTAGCTTCATTCACCAGGTCCTAGACCCCTTAACATCCTTATCCAACCTCCATTTCCACTTTCCCACAGTTTTTCCACCATCAACCCTCCAAAATCCTCTTTTGGATCTTCCTGTAGAGTAGAACCCCTACAGACTTCCTGTAGAAGTTCACGTGAGTGGTTTTTCGAGATCCGATCACTGTGAAACTCTTTAGAAGGGTGTTAGGGACCCCTTAGGCCCTCTTCTCACCTTCCCAACATCCTTCAAGTGCCCACTCCATTTCCTTTCTCCCATCAACCTTTGCACAACCAAAACTAGTCAATGCACATGCATAATAATTCTGCAAAATTACTCAAAAATACAAAAATATGTTGTTGGGTCCCTATAATACTAGTGATTACCCCATTACTATTGTAGTTATACCCCTTAATAATATTTTTGTGCCCCTATTACCCCCATATTGTTATTACTGTGCCCCATAGAATCCCTTTATTTTTATTTTTGTGGCTTTATATTATTATTGTTAGGTCGGCTGGTTTATATTGTGACTTCTTAGACTCCTATATATAGAAAGGAGGTTTTGTCATTTGAATCATCCAAGAATTGTTCATTTATGTAATGTAAAGGAGGTTTCCCCCTCGAAGAGGCTGAATTCTAAGCGTTGATCTATCTTTTCTATCTTTTCTTGAGCTGGTTTCATAACATTTGGTATCAGAGCTTTGGATTCTAGGGTTTCGCTGCTCCAAACAGGTCATCGTGGAATTTTCGCTATAAATGTTTTTCTGTGACGTTTCAGAAGTCGCAAAAAAAACCCATTTTAGAAGAAATCCTCCTGAACCTTGGGTCCGAATTTCAGAGCTTTTTGCGCGATATGTGTGGAGATATGATCTGAGGAAGTTGGTATTTTTGCAGACTCTTGAATTACATTGAAAACAGGTGACCTGGGGAAAATCGTCATAACTCTCTCTCTGAGCATCGGATTGAAATTTCGTAAGAAGGTATAGAAAGAGGATGGACTTTAGTTTCGTTTTTACATTTTATAGATCCAAAGGTCGAAACAGTGACTCGTGGCATGTCGTGCAAGTTCGCTCTACTGAACTAGTCTATAATCAAGTCACTGTGGGAGATTTCGCATAACTCTTCCTTGGAGAATCCAATTTGGGTCAAACTTGTGGAATTGGAAAGAGGACACATAGGGCTACTACAAGTCACAAATTTAGAACTATATGATTGGAAAGTATAGAGATACATCAGAGGCAATATCGAGCTCCTACAAAGTGAAAAAAGGTGTGTAGATTTTCTTAAATTTTTGCTTAAGCTTGGTTTAAAAATTTATTTTGAAGGAAATAAAAGGGCATAGTAGAGCATTATTATCGGTAACTGATGCCCCGAGGAAAGAAAATGAAAACACCTAGTAAGGAACCGGAAAGCTCTAGCATGACTCATGAAGAAGAGGAAGAAATTCTACATGATATATCAAAATTACAAGACCAAGTGCAAAAAATGTCAGCCTCACAAAAGCTAACAGAAGCTAAGATAAATGGCATGGAATCGAAGATAAAGGGCATGGAAGCTAAGATGGATGAGTTGAAGACGGATTTGAAGACAGACATGGAAGAATTGAAGATAGATTTGAACACAAACTTGAAGACAAGCATGACAGATATGAAGACAGATTTGACAAATTTTCTACAAGAAATACTTACTAATGGTGAAAAGGTAGTAAAGGAAACTCATGATGTGAACAAAAGAAATGTTAATCATGATTCCATAGACTCTAATGTGGGATCAAGACCAATCATATTCCAAAAATCGATATGAGGAAGTTTGATGGCAAGGATCCCGCAACATGGATATTACAGATGGAGCAATTTTTCGATCTCAATAATGTGCAAAAACACACAAAAAGTACGTATTGCAACTTTATATTTGGAACCAAATCAGTTTGTATGGTATCAATGGCTTTGCTTCTAAACAATTTTATCACTTGGGAAATTTTTACGGAAGAATTGATAGCACATTATGAGGATACAAAAAGAAACACTTTTTTTAGCCAATTGATAAGTCTCAAACAAAAAGGGTTCAATAATGGAGCACATTGAGGAGTTCCAAAAATTGAACATAAGGGTAAAAGATATTCCAGAGGAGCATAGGATTGATGTGTTCATAGGGTCTTTAAAGGATAATATCCAACATGATGTTTGCCTTTGGAACCTGATTCATTAGAGAAGGCATTCAGGTTAGCAAGAAAAATGGAAAGCAAAATTATGGCAACCAAGAAGCATACCACTCACAACTATAAAGATGGAAGTGTTGTCCCTAGTCTTCCACAACCTTTAAGGTTGACACCACAACAATTGGAAGAAAAAAGAGAAAAAGGGCTTTGTTACAGTTGTGATAGAAAATACACTAAAGGTCATAAGTGTGTTGAGAAGAAAATTATTCTACATAGATTGTGAAGAGGAAGAAGAAAAGGAGCAAGAAAGGTCAAAAGGAGAGGATATACTCCAGGAACAAAGCCTAGATGAATAACAAATAAATCCGACCATATCTTGTAATGCATTGGCGGGAATTACCACTCCTCAAACCATCAAGATAGAAGGACAAATCAAGAAGAAAAAGGTAATAGTTTTGATTGATTCAGGAAGCACCCACAATTTTATTCATTGTAAGGTAGCAAAAGAATTGAATTGCTTCCTATATCCAACACCAGAGTGTCAAGTGATGATTGCAAATGGAGGAACAATAAATTGCTCTGGAGAGTGCCATAATATCAATCTATCCATGGGAGAATATGTATTGACTAGCCCAATGCTTTCCATTCCAATGGGAGGTGCAGATGTTGTACTAGGAGTCAAATGGCTACAATCCCTGGGTACAATAGCTTTTAATTTTCAAGAACTTTTCATGAGATTTTATACAGAAGGAAAGGAAGTTGAATTAAGGGGTATTGCAGGGAAACCAGGAAAGGTGATAAGCTCCAATGGTATGACAAAGCTTCTAAAAAAGGACCAAAGAGGTGTAATTGCACAATTATGCTCGCTAGATGTTTCCACATCAGAACCATCTATTTCTCCAGATCTACAAAACGTCCTGGACAATCATTCCAAGGTATTTGAGACTCCCAAAGGTCTCCCACCTATGCGTGATCATGATCATGCTATTCATTTGATTCCAGGAAGTGTTCCTCCAAACATCAGACCGTACAGATATCCCTATGTCCAAAAGAGTGAAATTGAACGTATGGTTGCAGAAATGCTAGAGGCTGGTATAATTCAACCAAGTCAAAGTTCTTTCTCTGCTCCAGTAGTATTGGTGCACAAGAAGGATGGATCATGGCGCATGTGTCCGGATTATAGGGAGCTCAACAAGCTCACTATTAGA
>APFE030058389.1:0-29148 GCA_000404065.3 Pinus taeda
GATTAATGCATACGCTTTGATGTTCTTGTTTTCCCAGATGGTGAGCTCTTTGTCTGATGTAGGCTTTTCTGGGTCACTGTCTCCTTCTCCGACACACACTCCTTTCCACAGCTCATTGAAAATGAGGGTGTGTTGTACCATCCTGGACCAGTCAGGATAGTTCTCCTTGCCAGTGAGAACTATTCCTATCATAGAGATGATTGAATGCATTTTGTAAAAGATTACTTGTGCTGATATAAAAAAAACTTTTGTTGATAGACTAATACTTCTGATGGCAAAAAAAAATTTCTCTTATGAAAAAAAAAAAACTTCTGCTGCTATATAGTCAAATTTTCTGCTGCTATCCTCGGCATCTAAAAGTATGATGGACTTCAATCAAACAGCGTTTAAAACAGTGACATATCAAAACTGCGCTATGCATATATCAATCATCCTTTAAAATATCAGCTTACATCACCATGTGCATTTCTTCAAACAGCAGTTAGAGACATTCTCAGACAGCGTTTCATATATATTGCAATGAACATCATGTGCGTTTCTAAAGTATTACAATCAACAATTTCGAAAACTGTGTATTCAACAATAGTACATATGGATGGCACTGCGTATTCAAAATATTGATGGCACTGCGTATTCATGGGGAAGATCACAACTGATGCCACCGACAACAACTGATACCGCCAACAACTGATACCACCGAGTTTATTTTAAAACACAAACATTTGGATTATTCAATCCACTGCATAATTCGTCCCCAAACTCACAAAGAAATGGTGACTTAGGACACCAAACAAACACTTTCCTCCCAATGGTCATACCAAACACGAATCAAACCAGTAGCGCAACAGTCTCCGCGCAAATTTACATATCTAGTTATTTACAAAAAAAGCGCTGACAGGATCTCACCAAGCCAAACTAAATGGAGCGTACAACGCTTCCGCTGGACATGTCGCAAATCTCTTTTGGCAGTCATGACTGTGCCCTCACGTCTCACAACACAGTCTTTACCAATCTCGTTTCCAACTCGATTCGGTCAGTTGCTCCGATACCAGGCTTCAGGTACGCGTTACACCCTTTCAGAAGTTAGGTATGCAGCTTCAGGCAGGCAGGCGTTTTTGAGCGCAGATTCTCTGGGTTGAGATCGTTCTTCGCATTTCTCAGAAAAAGAGTCTTCAGGCAGCGTGCGTTTCACTCAGGTGTTTGGTATGCAGCTTCAGGTGTGGGACAGAGGAGCAGAAGGCAGGCAGTGGACAGGAGTTACAAAGCAGGGTTAAAAAAAGAACCTGGGACCTGTGCTCTGATACCATGTCAGGCCAGGAGTAACTCCAGAAAACTAATGCGTTTATTCATTTAGCCAGCTATCTATTATATACATGAATGTGATTGTTCAGTTCATCTTCTCGATGACTGTTCACATTCAGTTCCTCAATCACTGAGGATTAGGTGTCAACAAATTCAAGAGAATACCTCCAAGCAAAGTCAAGTCTCCTCCCATGCAAAGGCACCATCAAAGAAGCTCCTTCAAGCATGTTACACCACCATAGAAACCATCTGAAATTTGTTCAACAAGTCGGCCTACAAACAGTGAACATGTCGGCCTAAAAGGAAGGACATCCCTCTATAAATAGAGGTTGTCCACTCCATTACAACGCAATCAAGAGCTCTGAAATCCAAGGCAAGAAAGGCTAAATGAAAAGGAGGTCTTCTAGGGCAGTGAAGGAACAGAGAAAGAAGTCGAAGAGTAAGGACTATCTCTAGGGTGAACACATAGCCACACGTGCGAAAGGGGAAGGGTCTTCCTATGACCATAGCAGCAAAAACTCACTGTTGGCATATCTATCTAATTGGACTAGGAAACTAGACCTATAAGGTCTCCAATCAAGCGAAGGAGGACACTCAAGTGAAGGAAGAAAATAGCTTACCATATAAAGGAAGTCACCACACGTGCGAAAGGGGAAAGATCTTCCTATGACCATAGCAGCAAAAACTCACTGTTGGCATATCTATCTAATTGGACTAGGAAACTAGACCTATAAGGTCTCCCAATCAAGCGAAGGAGGACACTCAAGTGAAGGAACAAAATCGCTTACCATATAAAGGAAGTCACCAGACGTGCGGAAATCTAGCGCTGTAGGACAGTCATATCAAGTCTGCACCTACAGCTTGAAGAAAAAGCTCATTTGGTCAAGTAGAAGGAAGGGATCATCACAAGAAAAGGGACTTATCAAAAGGTGTCTCTTCTAGAGAAAGTGCAACAAGGTCTATCAACAATTGAGAGAAGAACGAAGTGCCAGAAGAAGGAGGTTGACGTGCCGGAAGGAGGAAGTGTCGAGGAAACAAAGTGTCGGAAGGACTTGACTTGTGCTTGGAGCATATTCAAGTCAGGGGTCTAGGGTTTGGCATTGAACAATAAGAAGCTTCAATAAGAGAAACTTAATAAAGGGTTCTCCTCTCAAGAGAAGACAAGTTTTGGCCCTAGCAGAGAGCCAACACCTTGTGTTCTTGTTCTTGTTCTTATGTTTTGGTAGCAGTTTGATGAAGTACACACACATGCATTAATAAGAAGAAGAAGAATATTAAGCTAACAAGAAAAAGTAAAGAGACTCCACAAATTGTTATCAAGTAACGAAGAATCACACTACACTTATTTGCCCTAGATTCTTCAACAACCACCACCACCACCACCACAGGGAGGTGCATCTTTCGCACCAGCTAGGAGAGTCCTAGCTTCTTTGTCCAAGATTCCCAAATTTTTGAACATGAGAATCAGAGGTACGATGTAGGGGCAACGTTTCTCAATTTTAGTAGACAGTGGGGCCACCCACAATTTTATTGATGCTCAAACGGTCCAACAGGGGGAATCACTACAGCAAAGTTTGAGGGGTTTTCAATCCCAATACCAAGAGATAGGACTATGCAGTGTACTCGATATGTTCCCACTCTGACAGTGACTATGGGGAACTACACGACAGTTGTTAAGTTATGGTATGTTCTATGCTTATAACAGTTTACTTCTTTTTCTTATTATATTCCATAGATTACCAATCACATGTACATTAAGTAAAGTGCAGATAGAACATTAAACAATCGACAGAGAACAAGCCAAGACAAGAGACACAAGATGTGGCGGCTAGCCAGGGGTAAACCCCACAATGTGTGGGGAAACCCTCTGATCAAATCTTCTTTTTTCTTCAATAATTTAGCAAAGAGAAATAGTACAATAAATCTGATTTATATAAGCAGTAGCAAACCCTAGATCATCAGCTTTAGCGGCTTTATCATCAAACTAGGGAAAACGATATCTCACAAACCGACCGTCGGATCGGCATGATTCCACCACCAAAAATTGCAGCTTCAAGACGAGGTTCAGATGAACCTACAACGCAGTTCAGATGAGGAGATCTTCTAGTCCACGCATGTCAAATTTTACTTCTGCAGTTGCAGCTTCAATTTCAGCAGCTTCCTTCAAACTAGGGCAGTCGATATCTTGCAAACCGTCTGTTGGATTGACTTGACTCCACCACTAAAAGTTAAGGCTTTCAGAGGAGATCCATATGGACCTATAGCGCAGTTCTAAGGAGGAGATCTGATGGTCAACGCTGGTCAAACTTTGGATCTGCAGTTGCAGCTTCAAGTTCAACAGCGTCTAGCTTCACATGTGTGAGAGAGAGACCCTTTTCTACGCAGTAGAGAAGAGACTCCTTTCTGCGCAGTAGAGAGAGAGAGATGTGATGAGATGAGTGAATCCAAATAAGGAAAAGTCCTCCTGTATTTATACACAACGTTGGAGTTTGAATAGATGCGACTGTTGGGCTGTTGAGCCTACATGAGTTGTAGGTCGGCTTGATAATAATTCCATAATCAAAATAAATTCATATATCCATGAATACTTATTGGAATCAGATGATCTTTATATCAATCCTACACCTCTCAATGAGAGGAATCTAATAAAAATATTATCCGCCATGAATAATATGACCCACATGAAATTTTGCCCTAGTTGCCAATTTTAACACTCTCTCTCAACTAGGGAGAACTTCATCTCCAATCTGTCTATCGGTCGTTACTATTCATCCATCAAATGCACTACCCTGTACAGCCTGACCCTTGCCCTGCTCTGCTCTATTCTGCCTGTTCTACTTTGTCTTATTCTGCCCTGTACTGATCTGTCCTGTTCTACTCTGTTCTGCTCTGCTCTTGCATTGTTCTGTTCTGCTCTGCTTTTGTTCAAACTATGAAGAAGAAGAAATGATTGAGGATGTATCATACTGACTCAAAGTCAGTGTCAGAGTATGTACCAGTGGTCCTAGACCAGTCTCAACCAACCCGAAGTCAACGTCATAGTGAGTACAACTCCACTGGTCCTAGACCAATATCATCCTGCACTGACTCAAAGTTAGCCTCGGAGTGTGTACCACTAGTCCCAGACCAGTCTCAACCGACCCGAAGTCAGCTTCATAGTAAGTACCACTCCTACCACTGGTCTCAGACCAGTATCGCAGTATCAGAGAGTGTACCACTAGTACCAAACCAATCTCAACCGACCCGAAGTCAACATCATCATATGTACCACTCTCATTGGTCCCAGACCAGTACTGCACTGACACGAAGTCAGTCTCAAAGTATGTACCACTGGTTCCCAGACCAGTCTCAACCGACCCGAAGTCAATGTCATAGTATGGTACAACTCCTACCACTGGTTCCAGACCAGTATCATTGATCCCAGATCAATGGAGGTCATCCTAGCGTAGGGAGTACAAGAGATACAACGATGCATCCATCGGTACTACTATGGTCCCTAACTTCATTTCCCTGCTCATTGATCAGATGAGAGGTACTTCCCATGAGTCCCATACTGTATTGGTAGGATGCCTCGACAAGAGAACTAATCAATCCTGTCCTCACAGGAGAACACATCAATCCTACTACAATCGCCATGAAGAACACATCAATCCAGGCCGCCGTGTAGAACACATCAATCCAGGCCTCACAGGAGAACACATCAATCTTGCTACAGTCGCCATGGAGAACACATCAATCCTGCTACAATCACCATGGAGAACACATCAATCTAGGCCTCACAGGGGAACTAATCATCCTGCTACACAGGAGAGCGAATCATCCTATTCCACAAGAGAGCGAATCATCTTGTCCCACAAGAGAGCGAATCATCTCGTTCCAGTGCACACCACCAGGGGAGGGTGAGTCACCCTGTGGTTGTATGTTGCTCCAGTAAGAACCGCAAGCCCTCAGAGCTCCCAGAGTTCAATGTATGCAACATGCAGGACCCTTATACAAGGGTTTCTTGACGACTCCAAGTCGTTTGGGAAAATCACAAATTAGATCTTTCCCCGGGACTTTGACAAGGTGTATTGACCTGTACATCATCTTAATGCAATGTAGCTCCTTGCTCATCGACTTACCATATCCCAGATGATGTCTATCTACTGGAGCAATTGACGAATATGGGATTCCACAATAATCGAATCCCACCTCTGGCTGTCACAAAGGATCACGGTGGTATCCAATGTAAATCCAAATAGCTCACTGAAGAGCTTTCGCAACCAAACTGCCTCACAGGAGGCCATGCTGGCAGCAATATACTCTGCTTCGGCGGTGCTCAAGGCCACCGACTTCTGCTTCCTGCTCATCTAGGATATCGAAGCAGATCCCAAGGAGAAACAACACGCGAATGTGCTTTTACGGTCCTCCACATCACCTGCCCAATCAGCATCTGTGTGTCCAAATAGTCTCACATCTCTGGCAGTGTATCTCAATCCTTGAGAGATTATGTCCGAAAGACATCTCAGAAGATTCTTAGCACCAATCTAGTGAGGCTCAACCAAATATGAGCTCATAATGCTAACTGCAAAACATATGTTCGGACGGAGGTTCACCAAGAACATCAACGCGAATGAGTTTTTGAAACTTAGAGGCATTTCCCAAATATGGTCTGACATCACTACCATATAACTTCTAAAAGTTAAGATCCTCGAGGTAGTCACAGGCTTGCAGTCCACCATACAAAATCTTTTCATAATCTTCACCACATATTTTCCTTGAGATAGGAAAATTTCCCTTGGCTTCTGCCACACTTCAGGTCTTTGGTTCTTATTTCAAATTCAGAAGCCAACTCCCTCTTACATTTGTGAATGAGAGGGTATGCACCTGTTAGAAAGAGGTCATCCACGTACAACACCAGTCTGAGAGGCTTTTCATCTCCAACCTTAAGGTAAAGGTTAGGATCAGCTTCACTCCTAGTGAATCCCAGCTTCATCAAGTCGCTATCGATCCTCTCATACCATGCTCAGGGTGCTTGCTTCAGCCCATAGAGAGCCTTCTTCAACCTGCATACATGAGATTTTCAATTATAAATCTCAAATCCTTCAGGTTGCTCCACATAGACCTCTTCTTTGATCGAAACGTGCAATAACGCAGTCTATCCATTTGATGTAGGTTCCATCCTTATGTAGCCACAAGGGCTATGATGAAGCGGATGGTCGTATATCTGGCAACAAGTGCAAATATCATAGTCTATACCTTCCTTCTGGGAGAAACCACGAGCAACAAAACGAGCCTTATACTTTTCCGCACTTCTATCTGTTGCATGCTTTATCTTATAAAGCCATTTTGAAGTAACAATTGTCTTGTCCGGGGTCTAGGAACTACTTCCCAGACATCATTCTCCATAATAGACTCATATTCTATGGTCATAGCATCCTTCCATCCTTGATGCTTGATGGCATCTGAGAATGATGAAGGCTCATTTTCTATGATCGTGCTCATGATGGTTAGGTATCCCTGATACCTGCTAGGTTTCTTACTTTGATGGAAGGTTCCTCAGGGTGCAGCATGTCCCTCAGCATCATCAAGTATCCCCCTAAGCCATGAAGGCCTCTTCCTAGAACAGGAAGGCTCATGTGGATGAGGATCAATCAGATCCATGGGTTCTTCTACATCAGGCATTGATTCATCATCCTTTTCTTTCGGTTCCCTGGTGTCGACTTCTTGAGAGCTCCTCAAAGTCGGAAGATTGTCCACCTTGCTGAGAGGCATATCTTCGTCAAAGGTGACATCATGACTAATAACGACTTCCCTTTGACCAACTACATAGATTCTATAGCCTTTAGTATTTTCACCATAGCCCACAAAAATTCCTTTCTTTCCAGATGCACCCAATTTATTTCTTTTCTCTTTCGGCACATGAAAATATACAGGGCTTCCAAAAAAAAAATGAGAAACATTAGGTTTCTTACCAGTGATCATTTCTTCAGGAGTCTTGGAACCCAATGCTTGATGAGGGCATTGATTTTGTGCATATATGGCGGTGTTTGTAGTTCAGCCCATAGAAACTTCGAAAGTCTTTGATCATGTAGCATGGCCCGAACAATGTCCACAATTGTACAGTTCTTCCTTCCCGCCACACCATTCTTCTCAGGAGTATGTGGTGTAGTAGTCTCCCTCTTAATGCCAGCCTCAGATATGCCTGAGTGAACCAACTGTAATATATCGGAGGTCTTGCTTAGGCTTGAGGGGAATGGTCCCCTTTTGAGCTTTCCTTCGGCACATCCTAGACATACACCACCTTTCTCTACTCAAAATTCAGGCATCCCTGTCACCATTTGTCTTACACCGAGTAGAGCTTTATAATGAAGGGGGGCAAACCTCTGATGCCAAAATTTAGACTGAAGAGATGTGTCATAAGACATGACACCTAGCGGACTTCCATCGACCTGGTATAATGAATCAACATGAAACCCAAGAGTAAAGGCATCTTTAACATTATTTTTCCATATACGTACCTTGCCATCGTGGAAGGTTACCTTGTAGCCTTTGTCTTCCATTGCCGAGATGGACACCAGGTTCTTTTTGAGATAAGGTACATATAATACATCTTGTAATTTCTAGCCTTCTTGAATGGTTGTCCACTTCCTTGATTCCCAACTCTCCTCTTACCTTTGCTATTGATTTTGTCATTCATTTGATTGCCATCAGAGGGATTTTGATCATCATCCCGGTGTGAGTCCTTTCTATTAGGGCACTACCTTGCACAGAGACCTGCTTTATCTCAGATGTAACATCGTCCTTTTCTTCCACCCTTAGGTCCAACCTTTCCTTTTGATTTAATCCCAGAATAATTTATTTTCTTAGCATGAGAAGAAAAGGCAGCAGGAGGACCTTTAGGCATGGCATTTCTTGCTCTTCTTCCCTTGTTTCTTCTTGAATGCATCTAGCCATTAATTCCTCGAAACCAGGAATTACATTATTGTCCAAAAGAGTAGTCCTGAACACGTACCATTCGGATGGTAACCCTCCAAGAGTCATGAGTGCCATTTCTCTATCAGTAATAGTCTCCCCAATAGATAGGAGATCGTTCTTGATCTCGGTGATTCTTAAAAAGTATGCTTGCATACTCTCATTTTTACCCTTCTTGATTTTCCTCAGTTTATTTCAAGAAACAAAACTTGATTTGCATGATTAACTTTAAATAAACTCACCAGTCTATCGTAGATTTCCTTGGAGGTGTTCAGGTCAGAGATGGAGACCACCAAGTGCTTGTCGATAGAGTCCCGGATGATCTTCTGTTTTGACTTCTCCGGTTTTCCATTTGTTCCATGCAGCAGCGGATGCATTTGATGGAGGCTCAACAATATTGCCTCTTACATGGTCCAGCACTCCTTGATCTTCTAGGGTTAGATTGATAGACATCTTCCATCCATGGTAGTCAACTTTCTCACGAAGCTTGCCTTTTGCAGAGTGTTGAGGACCCCATAGTTCTTTTAGGATAGCCTTGCCAATCTTCTCTTCGATGATTGCTCTTGCTCTTGCTCGGGCTTTGTCTTCACCTTAGCTCTGATCCCATGTTCAGTTATGGTATGTTCTATGCTTATAATAGTTTACTTCTTTTTCTTATTATATTCCACAGATTAGCAATCACATGTACATAAAGTAAAGTGCAGATAGAACATTAAACGATCGACAGAAAACAAGCCAAGACAAGAGACACAAGATGTGGCGGCTACCCAAGGACAAACCCCACAATGTGTGGGGAAACCCTTTGATCAAATCTTCTTTTATCTTCAATAATTCAGTAGAAAGAAATAGCACAATAAATCTGGTTTATATCAGCAGTTGCAAACCCTAGATCAGCAGCATCAGCATTAGCGGCTTCATCATCAAACTAGGGCAGACGATATCTCACAAACCGACTGTCAGATCGGCATGATTCCACCACCAAAAATTGCGGCTTCCTGAGCAGGTTCAAATGAACCTACAGCGCAGTTCAGATGAGGAGATCTTCTAGTCCACGCAGGTCAAACTTTACTTCAGTAGTTGCAACTTCAGTTTCAGCAGCTTCCTTCAAACTAGGGCAATCGATATCTTGCAAACCGTCTGTCGAATTGACTTAATTCCACCACCAAAAGTTGCGGCTTTCAGAGGAGATCCAGATGGACCTACAACACAGTTCTAAGGAGGAGATCTGATGGTCAACGTTGATCAAACTTTGGATCTTCAGTTGCAGCTTCAGGTTCAACAGCTTCCGGCTTCACATGTGTGAGAGAGAGACCCTTTTCTGCATAGTAGAGAAGAGACACTTTTCTACGCAGTAAAGAGAGAGAGAGATGTGATGAGATGAGTGAGTCCAAATGAGGAAAAGTCCTACTATATTTATACACAACGTTGGTGTTTAAATAGATGCAACTGTTGGGCTACTGAGCCTACATGAGTTGTAGGTCGGCTTGATAATACTTCCATGATCAAAATAGATTCATATCTCCATGAATACTTATCGGAATCGGATGATCTTTATATCAATCCTACACCTCTCGACGAGAGGAATCTAATAAAAATATTATCAGCCATGAATAAGATGACCCACATGAGGTTTTTCCCTGGTTGCCAATTTTAACAATGACAGACCATTTTTTCGTGGTAGATGTTCCCGACACCAATGTGCTGCTGAGTGTCCAATGGTTGTACTCCCTTGGCCGCGTTACCACCGATTGGAAGCAGCTTGTGATGGAGTTTGTTGGACTGGATGGTAAGCCGGTGGTTCTTCAGGGCATGCATTCATATGCCCCTCAGACGGTTTCGGACCACAATGATGGAGGTCCATTTGAGGCATGGAGACATAGCATGGGCAGTAGTGTTGAGGATTTCAGAGTCTGGGGGAAAGACCGTGCCACCACATGTAGACATACAGGCAATGTTGGATAGATATTCGGTAGTCTTTGGAGATATACCGCCAAGACAACCAACTGACGAGGGATTCAAGCATACTATAGAGTAGGAGTCTGGTCTACAGGAAGCCATCACTCCACCCTATAGGCATCACAAGGCCTACAAGGACGAGATCGAGAGGGCCATCGGGGAGTTATTGGCATTGGGACACATCAAACCGAGTTCCAGTCCGTCTGCTTCTTCAATTGTGCTCATGAAGAAGAAGAATGGGACTCTCTGCATGTGTATTGACTGCAGGGCCCCTAACAAGAAGACGTTGAAGAACAAGTACACCATTCCGCGCATTGATGAGTTGATGGATGAGATTGGAGGAGCCAAGTACTTCTCTAAAATAGATTTGCGGTCTGGGTATCATCAAATCCAGTTGAGAGAGCAGGACATATGGAAGACAGCTTTCAGGTGTCATTATGGGCATTTCGAGTTCCTGTTTATGCCTTTTGGGTTGACCAATGCACTGGCTACTTTTCAGTCATGCATGAACCATGTGTTTCGAGGCCAGTTGAGGAGGTTTGTATTAGTATTCTTTGATGACATCTTGATATACAACAGGACATGGGAGGAGCATCTACAACACTTAGAGACAGTCTTGTGTATATTGGAGCAATAGTTCTACGATAAGATGTCCAAGTGCGAGTTTGGGTTGACGGAGATGTTGTACTTGGGACACATCATAGGTGGAAATGGGGTCAAGGTGCACAAGGAGAAAATTTGGGCCATTCAGGATTGGCCAGAACCCTGAGATGTGACACGTTGAGAGGATTTTTGGGCATTTGTAACTATTATCGAAAGTTCGTGAAGGGCTCCTCACAGTTGGTTGCACCCCTCACTGATCTGACTAAGAAGGGGGCCTTTCCATGGATAGAGGGAGCTCAGGCAGCATTCGATCGCCTCAAGGAGGTGATGACTTGTTGACCAGTATTGGCACTCCCAGATTTTACTCAGCATTTCACATTAGTGTCTAATGCATCAGGTGTAGGGATTGGGGCAGTGTTACCCTAAGGAGGGCACCCCATTGCTTTTGAGATCTGGAAGCTAAGTTGCACGAAACGGGGAAACGGAAACGACTTTCCGAAACGGGAAGCGATACGAAACGCGACCTCCCCAAATTTGAGGAAACGGGGAAACGCGAATATATATATACATGTATATATACTAAAAATATTTAAAAATTATTATATATATGTGCAATCATAAAGCATTAATGATACATTATAATTTATTACATTTAAACATTAAGATTAAATTTATATCACATTTACTCATGAGTCATGAATGATCACATAATGAAAATAAAAATTAATTTTCTGTGGCTGAAACTACCCCAAAATGCCAGAAAAGAGAAGAGAAATATGGCTGTAGCTGAGCCAAATCTGCTGCTGCTGAAATCTGTTGCTGAAATCTCTTTCTCTTGCTGCTGAAATCTCTTTCTCCTGCTGCTGAAATCCACTTTGCTCACTGCTCAAAACACCCTAGCTGAAACAACTGCCAGTTTCTAAGAGAAACGACTTGTTGAATAGTGTGATGAGAGAATGAGACAAACTTCTCTTTTATAAGTTTAGATAGGCTTCTAGAACCCACTAGAAACAATTAAAAACAATTAAAAACAAATTAAAAATAAAAAATAAAAAAAACACTTGATTTTTTGGAAACGTGGGGCTGTACGGCCGTGAAACGCGTTTCCGGCCATACCACCCACGTTTCCATTTCGGGAAACTTGGTGGTACGGCCGGGAATGCGTTTCACGGCTGTACCAAATCTTTAATTTCATTAACGAAAGAAGAGGAGTATTTGATAAAAGAGTCAAAATTACCAACAAGGGGTTTGAGCTTTTGCACCAAGTACTTGGCAAGATAAGTGGGCCCGTCGATAATATTAACAATGGGTATGAGGGGAGCACCATATTTACGGATCTTGGGGAGGCCATAGATTCTAGAGGTGAGTAGGTTGTTTTCAATAAGTTTCTTGCTAATAGAGTAGCGTTCAGAATTGGCCCAGATGGAATTTGAGACTTCTTTCGAGATTTTCTTTAGGGTATTTTTGTTAAACTTTTTGTAGCTACCATTGTTGTTAAGGTGGTTTAACATCCTCGTAATGTAATCTTTTTTTATCAAATATGATGACGGCTCCGGCTTTTTCGACTTTTAGAATAACAATGCGCTGGTTATTATTAACAGCCTTGAGGGATTGGAATTCATGTTTGGTAATACTGATTTTAGGGGTTTTTTAATAGCACAGTCTCGTCTAATATCCTCTTTTAGGTTAGCGGGAACATCCTTCATTCTCAGTTGAAGCAACAAAATATAACTTTTCCCTTGGGGTCACATTTCCAACCATTTATCCAAGAATTCAAGGATATTGGCTGATGTTAATCACAATGATTTGCAAAAAAATGTCTTGCCAATATACCCAAAATCAACTTGATAAGATGACAACCTGCCATGTCATGGATGATTTGTAGGGGCCAAGACAAATTTATAAAATACCAGTTATGTCTATGGTTCAATATTCAAACAAGCTATGCAATTACAAAAATAAAACTGCAAGACAATTGTATTTATAGAAATTGATACCAATGACAAAACAGGATATCTGACTTTTTACTGACATCTATAAATATGAGTTGAACAGATTACAAAAGCTTTCAAGATAAAAGAAATGTAGATTCAAAGAAGAAGTTAATCAAAAGAACCCATACTGCTTCAGATAGTCTCAAAGGTGCTAAATGAAAATGTCATACCATATCCTTACATTTGAAACGATCGGTGGGCAATAGAAAAGAATTTTTCCCTGCCTTCGAAGATAATGGTAATCGGAAACAGCGATTCCTAGTATAGACAGCTGAGTCTAGGAAGAGTTCACTACGGCTTTCAGCACAAATATCCCCTTTGAGGATATACAATTCTTTGAACTTTGTGTCTATTTCTCGTAATCTGGCTATGCGTGCACATATCTGTTGAAAGAACCAAGCAACTGAGTTAGAAAGACCATGGCAAAACCAATCAAGCAAAATGACCATGGCATGCTAGAAAGGATGATTTTTCCACAAACTGTTACTAAAGAAAATGTCTATTCAATTTTTGTATTATTTATAGATATGTGCTAATGATCACTTAGTGTAATAGCTATATATATCAATAATCAAAAAAGTCAAAATGTGTGAAGGAATCAACCAAAGGAGACATGCCTTAGATCAAAGTGTAGGAAGTGAAAGTATGCCACAAATGAAAATAAAGCTACCTATAACTCAGCACAACTATCTCATAATCTGGCTATGCGTGCACATATCTGTTGAAGCAAGAAATGTGGAAACGTGTACAAGTGTCCAAAAATGAGATGCCTGGAAACATGACCCATCACCCCACCCCCAAAACCAAAAAAAAATGCATACATGGGGGAAACACAGTATATAAAAAATACAAAAATATAAATATATAGTTTCTTTTAAATAACACATTATCTTTCAAGAAAATAAGACTGATACACATAAATGACATTTTAGAAGGAGATGCATGTCTATGTTAACTCCTCTAGATGATTACACGAGGCAACATCCCATAGCTTGGTGGGTCTTGACTAACGCCAATCGTATACCCTCATAAATGATCAAATCTAGTGGAAACACTGCAATCCAGCCAATCCTGAGTCTACTGAATGAAACTCTACTTTCTCCATATGAAGCCCAATGACATTGGAACCACTCAAACATCTTGAAACAATTAATGGTAAAACAAAGTTTAGTAAACAGATAAAAAACATCACAAACTCCACAAAGATCAATCCCCTATCTTTGTTTGGTCTTAAAGAGTGGTTGGCACAGTCAGGGTGATATTTTCTATGGATCCCAAGACCCTCTGGTACTTAGGTCAACTGGAAACTCCCAAAAAATTGCCCCAAATGACACTGGAAATGGCCAAAATGCCTTGAAAACATCAACAATTGTACTGTACTGTGTTTCCAGATTTTGAACACTGTATGATACTATGAGCAACATTTCGAAGGTGTTTCAAACCAAATTTTTGACTCTGGGATCTATTAATAGATCCTCCCAAAACTGGATCCTAGAATTAAAAAACTTTATAATGCAACTTTTAAAACTTTATACCACTTGTTACCCATTATGTTGCATGATGGTTACCTTGTGCATTGCATGTGACAAATGCTTGTAGATGATGTTGCTGGAAGATTTAGGGGCTTACTATGGTTGCACACACTTTTCTCAAAATTATCGTTATGGCTCTCTCAAATTAACTGCCTCAATAGTTAGGTGTTACGATGTCCACAGGGAAGTGTATGGTGCAGTGTTACCGATTTATGCACCTAGAGCTGGGTAAAATTTCTAGTGATAGATGTTATCAGCGTATGGTGATAATCCAAGTTGATATCTAGTTTATAATTGAGATGGCATTTCCATGGTTTTTTTTCTTGGCAATCTAGTCATCACATGACTAGGTTAGAACATATGTTTTGATCTTGTTGAAGGTACATGATGCTTAGGTGGAGCTGTTCATCAGTTTTATGGCAATACGCTTATGTCAACACCTTGATATTATTGGCATTATTCACATGTGGATCAGTTGGTATATGGGCTTCTTTCACATTTTTTCAAATATATTTATGGTTATTTTTCTATGGTTTAGTGTGGTATCAAGCCTCATATGAGAGGACCCTAGCTATTAGGCCATCTCATTATGACATAAACATAACCCCTTGATGGATCACTACCCTTGGTGCACACATGTTCATGTTGATTGGATCATCCAAGGATACTTCGAGCAAATTTTGACCATGTGGAAGTTCTTTGGTTTAGCACTAGGGTTTGTTTGGTTGATTTCACACTGGAGTTACATTATTTGAGCATGGATCAAGGTATTTTCATGGAGCGCTCACCTCCTTCGTACATATGTTGTGGTGTCTACTCTACATATTATTATTTTATGCTTGACATGAGGCCATCTACTTCTCCCTTGGAGCTTGTAAGCATTTGTTGACTGGACAAATGGATCCTAACAATATCTTACTGATTGCTGACATCTTCTCCCTTGGATCCATCTATTAGCATACATTTTGATAATCCCTTTATACATACAAGGGGGGCAAACCACCTTAGATGCAACGTGCTACATTGAGGAGCTTTCTTCATGCATATATTATCATTTGTTGTGACATTTACTCTTGCGAGACCACATGTGCCACCCATAGCTATCCATTGGCACAATTTTAGTGGAATGACTTGTTCTTGGACATGATTGAGGGAGCGACCCTCATATTTTATTGTTTCCATCACACATATGGAGGTTACTATTAAAATTGGCAACTAGGGCCAAACTCCACAGGGGTCATCTTATTTATGGCAGCTGATATTTTTCTTGGATTCCTCTCTCCGAGAGTCGTAGGATTGATCTAAAGATCATCCGATTCCGACATGCACAAATGAAGATATGAATTTATTTATATTATGGACAAGTTGTCAAGGTTGGCCAGCAAGCAAAATGTTGATTTGGGGTAGCATTAGATGTGCTCTAGCCACAAAATTTTGTGGAGAGGTTAGTGCACATGAGATCTCCAATTACCCAGAAAGGGTTTGGGCAGATTCTAAACAGTTAGGGAAATATTAAAATAATTAATATTTTTAATGGAGTCCCTAAGTCTAAACATAGGGAAATTAAAATATTAATGTGAATTAATATAAAACTGTGTTAGAGTGGTCCAAAAGACATGGATCAAGCCAGATCTAATCTTAGCCGTCAATTAGGGACTTAATCTCGGCCGTTGATTTGTCAAGGAGAAAAGTATAAGAGGAGGCTTGAGGGTCACTTGGAGGACACACCAGAGTGATCAATCATTCTATTCTCTAGAGTGGGGTTTGCTAAGAGAGATAGAATCAGTGATCAATTGCAGTGAGGGGCAGTGAGTACGAAGCAAAGAGGCAGGGACAGTGCCGAGAGACCAGCACAAAAAGACAGAAAGGCAGACGCAGAGCCAGACGGAGCCACGCAGAGGCAGTAAAAACTGCACAGAGCCAGAAGGGCCTGCGTCATCCACGCAAAGGCTGCAGGAGTGACGCAGAGAGCCAGAGAGGTTGCACAGAGCCTCAATAGGTTGACGCAGAGGGTTTCAGGCTGACGCAGAGGCTAGCAGGGCTGACACTGAGCTTCAAATTGTGTTGGAGAGGGATTTCGTGGAGCAGGCTTTCCGAATACCAGCTTCCAAAGAGAGGTATTACTGCCAGATTTTTCATCTCTATCAAGTTAGCCAATTTGGCACCCAGTGTACTCAAAAAAGAGTTGCTTAATAATAAAACCCTCAGATAGTTGCATCGGTTTTCCCGCATTGGGTTTTTCCGAGGACATTAGTCCAAAAATAACGATGTCATTTGTGTGCTTGTTTCTGTTTCCTTCAATTGATAATTTGTAATATGTTGAGCATGCACTTGTACTTATTTTCAGTATTTACATGGTAAATAACTTGTTAATTAACCAAACAAGTAGGTAGGAATAAATCAGTAAAGTGCATGGAGGGTTTCTAACTAGTAGACTTAGAAACTTCAACACAAAACAGGCATTCAAACCCCTCAGCTCATCCTCAACGTTGCATATAAAAGGACGAGACCTCAAGTCATTTTATCATCATCTCATCTCATCACATCTCTCTCCTCATCTAATTGGGTACTCAAATCTGGGCAGCTTTCTCTCACACGTGCGAAGGAATAACGACGGATTTTTGTTTGGCTGCGTTGGCCAGTTTGACCGAATTTCAGAGGTTGCTTTCTTGGGTTGCGACTAGCATTGACCTTCTTTTGACTGCGGATTGGGTGAGGTATCTTCCTCCTAGTAGGCCGCAGATCTGGGCACTGAAATCGAGGTTATTTGACCTCTCATTTGACCAGTGTTGACTGCCCTAGGGCTGGTCACAATTTGACTTTTGTTAACCAGTCTTTGACTGACCTTTTTCGGACTATTTTGGGCTGATTAGGCTTGTTGTTGGACACTGAAGTTGATTGGATTTGACCGAGATGTTAAGAGAAATAATTATGCCCTGTTTGACCAGCATTGACTTTTCTAGTTAGGGTTTTCTGCTGCTGCCATAAATTATCATAGTTTTAATTTGTACTATCTCTCTCTGTTGAACTATTGAAAAATATAAGAAGAATTGATCAAGGGTTTCTCCACACTGGGGTTTGTCCCTAGCTGGTACCACATCTTGTGTCCCCTTCTCTTGGTTTGTCTTCTACTGTCTATGTTTATGTTCTATTTGCATTTTACTATCATGCTGATGTGATTGCTAAATTGAATATTGATATTGGGCTAATAAAGAAATTCAAGTAAATTGCTCTTAAGCATAGAACATACCATTGTTACCTAAAATTAACACGGTATCAGAGCTGAGGTGAAGAAAAAGCCCAAGCAAGAGTGAATGAGCAAACACCAAACACAGTTGGACAAGGACAAAATGCTCAATGGGTTGCTCATCCCACTTCCCGGCTGAAGACAAGCTCCATGAAAAGTCTGACTATGATTGATGGAAGATGTCCCTTGATTTGACCTTGGAAGAACAAGTGTTGGATTATGTGAAGGCTAAAATCCTTGAGCCTCCTTCAAATGCACCGGCTACTACGAAGACCAAATACAATAAAGTTGAAGTCAAAGTGAAGAAGATTATCAGAGATTCCATTGACAAGCGTCTGGTGGCCTACATCTTCGATTTGAACACCTCTAAGGAGATCTATAACAGGTTGGTCAGCATGTTGAAGGTTAGCGATGAAAATCTAATTTTATTTCTCCAAAATAAGTTGAAGGATATTAGGAAGGGCAAGGACAAGGATATTCCATCCTACTTCTTAAGGATCACTAAGATCAAGAATGATCTACTTTCGATTGGAGAGGTCATTCTTGATAGGGAACTTACTATCACTAACCTTGGAGGACTCCCACCTGAGTGGTATATATTTAGAACCATTATTCCCAATAATAACTGAATTCCAAGGTTTGAAGAATTGATGTCAAGATGCATTCAAGAAGAAACAAGAATGGTGGAGCAAGAAAAGCCTTCTAATATAAGCAAAGCCACTGCTTTCTCCGCTCATTCCAAAAGGAGAAATAATGCGGGGTCTAAAGGTCATTTCAATGGAAATCCTAGATCTAAGGGTGGAAGGAAGGGCAGGTGCTTTGTTTGCAATAAGTTTGGCAAATATGCAAGGGAGCGTCCAAACAGAAGGGACACATCACATGATGATGATCACAATCATTCCAGGGGAAACTTCAACAACAACAATCAAAGGAATGGCAGGTACAATGGCAAAGGAAAAAGGAATGCGGGACATCAAGGAAATGGTCAACCCTCCAAGAAATCTAGGAACTTCAAGTATGAAGAATCAAATGTTGTCAACAATAAGCAAAAGGAGCACTATCTTATATCAGCCTTCTCCACTACCTCTCCTCCAGACTCTTTGGGGAATTGGCTAATTGATAATGGTGCCTCAAGACACTTCACCAGATTCAAGGAAGCTCTCTCTAATCTGATAGAGAAGGAGACAAATTAAGAGATTATTCTTGGAGACGATGCCACCTATCCCATAAAGGGAGTAGGGAATGTTACCCTTCAATTGAATCAAGGTAACACTATTCATTTGCAAGAAGTTCTATATGTACCCGATCTCAAGAAGAACCTCGTGTCCATTTCGGCAATGGAAGACAAAGGATATAAGGTGGCATTCATCGATGGAAAGGTACATGTTTGGAAAAGGAATTTTACAGATGTTTTTACTCTTGGGTTCAAGGTTGACACTTTGTATCAAGTTGGAGGAAGTCCATTGGGAGCCATGTCTTGCAACAGATCCCTACAATCTGAACTATGGCACCGGAGATTTGCCCATCTTCATTATAAGGCTCTACCCGATGTGAGACAGATGGTGAAAGGTATGCTCAAGTTCAAAGTAGAGCATGAAGGTGTATGTCCGAGATGTGCCAAGGGAAAATTTACAAGGGAGCCATTCCCCTCAAGTAATAGCAAGACCTAAAATATATTGTAATTGATCCACTCCGACATATCTGGTATGATGCCCATAAACTCTTTGTGAGGATACTTATATTATCTCACCTTTACGAATGATTATTCTCGCATGACCTAGATCTACTTCTTGAAAAAGAAGAATGAAGTGTTCCCCTGGTTCTGTCACTTCAAAGCCATGATCGAAAATCAATCCGAGAAGAGAATCAAGATATTGAGGACTGATAATGGGACTGAGTACGAATCAAATGAATTCCATGATTATTGCAGGGAAGCTGGCATTAAGAGGGAGACCACAACACCATACACTCCAGAGCAGAATGGTGTGGCTGAAAAGAAGAATCGTACTATTGTAGAAGTTGTTCGTGCCATGCTTCATGGTCAAGGGCTTCTGAAGTTCCTACGAGATGAAGCTGCAAATATCGTCATGTATGTTCAAAACCGATGCCCTCATCAAGCATTGGACTCCAAGACTCCCAAAGAAATGTTCACTGGTAAGAAACCCAATGTCTCTCATTTTAGAATTTTTGGAAGTCTCGTATATTTTCATGTGCCGAAAGAGAAAAGAAGCAAATAGGGTGCATTCAAGAAGAAAGGAATCTCTATGGGCTACAGTGAAAATTCTAAGGGTTATAGAATTTATGTGGTTGGGATAGGAAGATTAACAACCTTCCTATCCTAAGGAAGGACAAAGAAGCTGACACCGGAAAACGAGGTGCACAAGAAGATGAAACGATGTCAGATGTTGATAAACCTATGGATCCTATTGATCCTCCTCCTTCAGAGCCCTCCTCCTCCAAGAGGAGACCCTCACGGCTTAGGGAGACTCTCGAAGATGCCAAGAGACATATTGCACCAAGGGGCACTCTGTGAGAGCAAGAAGCTGAACAAGTATCAAGGGATACTTGACCGTCATGAGCACTATCATTCAAAATGAGCCTTCATCATTTGAAGAAGTCGTGAAGCGACAAGTATGGAAGGATGCAATGAATGAAGAATACGAGTCAATTATGAAGAATGATGTCTAGGATGTGGTCCCTAGACCTCAGGACAAATCAGTTGTCACCTCTAAATGGCTCTACAAATCAAGCATGGAGTTTATGGAAGTGCAAAAAAGTTCAAGGCTCACTTTGTTGTAGATTATGATGAGATATTTGCACATGTTGCCCAATACACCACCATCTGCTCGATCATAGTCCTTGCTACCTCACAAGGATGGAACCTACATCAAATGGATGTCAAGACATCTTTCTTGCATGGTTCGATCAAAGAGGAAGTCTATGTGGAACAACCCGAGGGATTTGCGCTTCATGACCGAGAACCTCATGTATGCAGGTTGAAGAAAGCTCTCTATGGTTTGAAGCAAGCACCCCGAGCTTGGTATGAGAGGATTGATAGCTATCTGATGAAGCTGATATTCCCTAGAAGTGAAGTCGATCCAAACCTTTACTTTAAGGTTGAAAATGATAAACGTCTCATACTGGTACTTTTTGTGGACGACCACTTTCTGACAGGTGCAGACCTTCTCATTCACAAATGTAAGAGGGAGTTGGCTTCTGAATTTGAGATGAAGGACCTAGGACTGATGCACTACTTCCTAGGGTTGGAGGTCTGGCAAAAGCCAGGAGAAATTTTCCTATCTCAAGGAAAATATGTTGTGAAGATTTTGGAAAGATTTGGAATGGTGGACTGCAAGCCTATGACTACCCTGATGGAACTTAACTTCAAGAAGTTTTGTGGTTGTGCTGCCAGACCTGAATTGGGAAATGTTTTGAGTATCGTCAACTCATAGGAGCACTAATGTTCTTGGTGAACTCCCGTCCGGACATATGTTTGGCAGTTAACACGTTGAGCCAATATATGGTTGAGCCTTATCATATACATTGGATTAGTGCCAAGAATCTTCTGAGATATCTTCGGGGCACAATCATTCATGGACTAAGATACATTGTCAGAGATGTGAGGTTGCACGGTTATTCTGATGTTGATTGGGCTGGCAGTGTGGTGGATCGCAAGAGCACTTCCGGATGTTGTTTTTCTTTGGGTTCTGCTTCTATATCCTGGATGAGCAGGAAGCAGAAATCGGTTGCCTTGAGCACCGCCAAGGCCGAATACATAGCTGCTAGTATGGCCTCTTGTGAAGCTATGTAGTTGATTAAGCTTTTCAGTGAGCCGTTTGGACATGTGTTGGATACCACCGTAATCCTTTGTGACAACCAGAGTGGGATCCGATTATCAAAGTATCTCGCGTTTCATGATCGCTCCAAGCATATAGATATCAAGTACCACTTTATCCGGGATATTGTACAATGAAGAGCAATAAGGCTCCATCACATTGGGACTGATGAGCAGGTCATCGATATTCTGACAAAGCCCCTGGGGAAGGTCAAGTTCTTGACCTTTCGAGAACGACTTGGAGTTGTGGAGAGACCCTCTTGTGAGGGCCTTGTATGATATGGACATTGAGCTATGGGAGCTCCGAAGGGCTTGGGGTACTTCTTGGAGCGATGAGCAACCATAGGGTGAGTGGTTCAGCCTTCCCCTAGTGGTTTGTTGTGTATAGGGTGAGTGGTTCAGGGTTCCCCTGTGATACCCCGTGGCGACATGTAGGCAGGATGAGTGGTTCATCCTTCTCCTGCTAAGACATCCTATCCATGCAGTCTGGGACTCATGGGAATTACCTCTCATCTTGCCAATGGGTAGGGAAATGAGGATAGGGACCATAGTACTACCGATGGACGCATCATGTACTACTGTACTCCTTATGCTAGGATGACCTATATTCATCTTGGATTAATTGGAACTGACTTCGGGTCAGTAAGCGTGATATGACACTCTCTTTTGATTGGAACTGACCTCGGGTCAATAAGAGTGGTATGAGACACTCTCTTCTATCTAGGACTGACTTCGAGTCAGTCGAAAACGGTACAATACATTCTCGACCACTTCTTCATAGTTCAGCAGAGTAGAGCAGTGTATTGATGGTAGAGATAGTACCGACTGGCAGATGGAGTTCTCCCTAGTTGAGAGGGAGTGTTAAAATTGGTAACTAGGGCCAAACTCCACATGGGTCATCTTATTTATGACAGCTGATATTTTTCTTGGATTCCTCTCTCCGAGAGGTGTAGGATTGATCTAAAGATCATCCGATTCCGACATGTACAAATGAAAATATGAATTTATTTATATTATGGACCAATTGTGAAGGTCGGCCAGCAAGCAAAACAGGCATTCAAACCACCAACTCATCCTCAATGTTGCATATAAAAGGAGACCTCAAGTCATTTTATCATCATCTCATCTCATCACATCTCGCTCTCCTCATCTGATTTGGTACGCAAATATGGGCAGCTTTCTCTCACACGTGTGAAGGAAGAAGGACAGATTTCTGTTTGGTTGCGTTGACCTGTTTGACCGAATTTCAGAGGCTGCTTTCTTTGGCTGTGTTGACCAGCGTTGACCTTCTTTTGAATGTGGATTGGGTGAGGTATCTTCCTCCTAGCAAGCCGCAGATGTGGGCATTGAAATCGAGGTGATTTGACCTCTCATTTGACCAGTGTTGACTTCCTTAGGGCTGGCCGCAGTTTGAATTTCGTTGACCAGTCTTTGACTGACCTTTTTTGAATTGTTTTGGGTTGATTGGGCTTGTTGTTGGAGGCCAAAGTTGATTGGGTTTGACCAATCTGTTTATGGGAAGAATTCTGCCCTATTTGACCAGCGTTGACTTTTCTGGTTAGGACTTTTTTGTTGTTATCATAAATTATCAGATTTTTAATTCGTACTATCTCTCTCTCTGTTGAAATATTGAAGAATATAAGAAGAATTGATCAAGGGTTTCCCCACATTGGGGTTTGTCCCTGGCTGGTGCCACATCTTGTGTCCTCTTCTCTTGGCTTGTCTTCTACTGTTTATGTTTATGTTCTATCTGCATTTTACTATCATGCTGATGTGATTGCTAAACTAGATATTGATATTGGGCTAGTACAGAAATTGAAGTAAATTGCTCCTAAGCATAGAACATACTATTGTTACCTAAAATTAACAGTTAGGGAGCTCAAACACTCATTTTTTTGTCTACTCTTTGCATGTTTATCCTTCTACCTTGTGGGGCATTCATATCCTTGGGAATTTTAATCTTTGGTTGGTGGTGTTGGCATGCTCTTATGCCTAGATTGATGCGCTCATTGCTTGGATATTGTACATGTGGCATTATTCCACCTATTTTATTAGTTGTTTTACTTGTCCTCTAAAATTAGTTGGAGTGCAATGTTATTTTTAAGTCTTCCTATAATAGATCTAGGGTTTTCTAAGAAATATTATTATTAAACTGAGGAGGTTGTTGAGCCAAAAAGCATATAAACAAGCCTCCTCCCAATGTAATGGTGGTTGTAAGATTCTAGAGACATCCTAGAGTATTGCTTAGCACTTATCTTCTAGCTTGTTAGAGCTTGAGCTGAATAATATTGGATGTCATTGGCCAAATAGCAATGTTGTAGTTTTGATCTCTTCAATTGTGTTATGAGAGCTTATTCCAGGTAGCCATGTTCTTAGTTTAAGGGAACCTACTTGTGGTTAATTTTCCTCTTAAATTTTGTCTTGTTCATGCCATAAAATTGTCAAATGAAACTAATGCTTCCTAATCAGAACATGTTGGAATTTCGTCTTATTAAGTTGTGAACAATCTATCATATATGCTTGATAATTTTTCTTCAATAGGTTTGTGAAATCAAAATTTTGTAATTGTGGACACCAAGTAATTGATGGTTGTAGTTTGATAAACCTAGCTTTAGTTTTCATTATTCACTTGAGTCCCTTTGCGCCCTATTACAGAGTTACCCCTCATGTCAACTAAGGTACACATACAAATTTTCAGTGCATTTATCACCGTTGTAAGTCCAAGGTCACAATTTAAAGCCTTGTCACAATCATGTAAGGCCTTGTATTAGGTGTCTTAGACCTTGTGGCCAGTCCCTTTGGGTACATCTCTAGCTCCTTTGATCTCAGAAAGGATAGGATTGGAGGACCTTGCATGGGCCTATTTGAGACTCATGATTTGTAGGAACCTCGTCATATGTGGAGATGATCACCAGTGTATGGGCCAGTCCACCATATCTCAGGGTAAACCATGGTCATGTGTCTACTAAGTTTGTATTTGGCCTTGGTGCAGTATCCCTTCTATAGTTCTCAACAAGACAGTCTCACAAAGTCGACTTTTCATGTTTCCCAATGCAAGTGGGTCCTGAAAGCCATTAAAGTCAACTTGGTCCCAAAATGCTCAATTTAATAAAAAGATAGCACGCCATGTTAACATGACAGGCAGTCAAAGGTGGTTAATACGTATAACAAGTTTCCATGTGGCAAACCAAGGGCAACATTGGACAATTTTGGACATGCATTAAGTCAAAAATGGCCTACAGAAGAAGAGGAACACAACCCAAGTCTCAATTTTTCCAAAATACCCATTAGAGGTCCAACATGTTGAAGAATGTAACTAGTGTCGGTCTTCATAATTGTATTTGATTCATGATGTATTATATTTATCAAAAGAAAGAAAAATAAATTATATTATTAAATAAATTGACTTATTAAAGGATGGGTTTCATGCTTGGGTCAATTGTTTCTTTTAGGTCAAAGTCTCAATTAAAGACTTCTAGGGTTTATGTCAAGTGTCCTTGTCCATGTCACATTGTAAAAGACCCTTCTTGGGATTTATTTGTCAAAGAAGAAATTTAATTTATTATAAAATAAGTCAATTAGGCCTCCTCCACTAAGTCGGCCTCAAACTAGACAAGTCATCCTAAACTAAGGGGAAGAATCCCTATATAAAGGCAGCAACTCGACCTCATTTGTCACACACACACACAACAAATTCGATCTGCAACTTCTAGAGCCAGAAAAAGTGTGAATTCCAAGGAAGAAGAATTAAACTAGGTGTGAAACTTCTAGAAGAAGACGAGGATCAAGTCAAAATTGTCTGAGCCATTGATTAGAATCTAATATGGGCCGTTGAGTGATCAACAAGAGGATTATAAGAAGGACTTCAATGGGCACTTGAAAAATACACCAGGCAGATACTCAATTGCACAAGTAGATTGATTTTCTCGCTAGCTGAAGTTTGGAAAGAGGAAATCAAATCAAAGGGTGAGTTGCAGGGGAGAGAGAGGGGTATTAGCAATAGTCGAGAGTGCAAGAAATGACAGGAAGAGGCAGCGCAGAAGAGGGACCCAGCAGAAGAGGGACCCAGATCACCCACACAGAGGCAGTGACGCAGGGACAGCGCAGTCACTGCGCAAAGGGTGACGTTGTGTGGCTAGCGTGAGGGCAGCAGGTCCTCTCAGGTGTCAGAAATTCACTGTGGAGTGAAGAAATTTGTTTGTGAAATTTCTCTCAGAGATTCTTCTATTCTGGGCAAAGCAAACATAACCTCAATTCTTCTATTCTGTTATTTGTAGATTATACATGAGATTTTGCTGAAGAATAATAAAAGAAACTCTCATCTGCTGCATCGGTTTTGCCACATTGGGTTTTTCCGGCGACAATTGTCCAAAAATAACTGTGTTAATGTGTTATTGTTGTGCTAGTATTTTCCTTACATTTATTTTTCCACAGAAATTAATTTGTGAAGACTACAGTGTATCTATTTTGATATTTGCTTTAGATAACTGTAAAAAATTTGTTTCAATAAATTAACAAATAGAAGAAATATTATCAGTTGTTGTAGTAGGATTTGGAATTTCTAGATTTTCATAGAGGTTGGTGAAGTCGAGTTGTACTAGCCGTTATGGTCAAGTCTACTAGCCATTTATAGTCTTTGAAGGGTCAAAGTGGAAAGTTGGGGGTCTTGTGTTCCAGAAATTAGCAAGTGGACAAACTTCTAGCCATTGCAAAGTCAAAGGATTCCTTCTTCCACCAAATTGACGTCTTCCTCAAGCAAAGCAAATTCACTATGGACCAAATCAAACCACATCTAGCCATCTGAGTTCAACATTTGGCTTCCAAGTGGAATGTTAAGCTTCCAAAGGTTACTACTCTTCATTTTTTGGTCTTCTAAGCCATAAGCAAAGGGCATGTTGGACCTCAAAGGGAGAATGAGTCAAATTGACCCCTTAGTGGGAAAATCTATGAATGTAATTTCAATATTTAATACAATTACTAAGTCTCTGATATGTGGACGACAACCAAATAATATATTATATTTCCTAGAGGAAGAGTGAACTAATTATTAACCAACCATTACCTAGCTGTTAGAAAAAATTTATATAAGGCTAGCCTCTCCTCTAGAAGATGTAGATGTTCTCTGATCATATTCCATAATAAATAACTCTTTAAAAACAAGTGTGCATGTATGTGTGAGTTGGCTTTTACTATCTTGAATTTTCTTGGTTGTTGATGTAACCATGGTATACTCTAAAGCAGTGTTGCACATATTGTGATATTATCAAAATTATTGCGATATTATCGCCACACTGCACTTCACCGATATTATTACCGGAATTTATCGCAATGATTTGGTTGTTTTGAATTTATTGCGATATTTCAGTAATTATGGATAGATTACCGTAATTATCACATATTGTTGCTCATTTTGATGAATTAAAGCCTCCATGTCGGGTTTTTTCCGGTCATTTTGGGTTTTTACGCTGTTGAGATTGAGCTCTGAGAGGAGAAGCCACCTTGTGACCATTTTTCAACTAGAAAACAAAGAGAATATTGTAGTTTTATCTACCATTTGTTGAGTATTTGTCGAGTGGACATCTACTCCAAGAGACCTTATTCAAAGCATTCTAGAACGAGATCAGTTGCCTAGGTGGGACCGAATGTGGGTAGATCTTACACAAGAGGAGATGAGGCGAGCTTTAGTAAAGAGCTTCATCAGCAGCAGTAGCAACAAAGGGTCGAAGGGTGTGAAGGAGGAGGAAAATGTGGCCCTTGCATCGAAAGGAAAAGCAAAAGGTCCCAGTCAAGGACAAGGCTCGCAAGAAGAGATGAAGAAAAAGAAGGATTTGTCGAAGATCATGTGCTTCAGTTGTGGTGAGTTCGATCACTACAACACTCAGTGTCCTCAGAGGAAGAAGGACAAGATGGAGAAGTAGGAGCAAGCAGCAGCTTCAGCAGAGATAGATTAGTTGGAGGAACAATTCGTTTTGTATGCAATTATACCTCCAATAGAGAGGTAAGGCAATGTAGAGCTTTAGTTCCAGAGTTGCAGAGATCTGGGCAGGGTCCATAAGGGAGCAGCAGTAGTTGCAGTATACTCTTCTCAAGGATCATTACCCTTGCTACAAGGGCCCATAGTATTCAGCAGCAGGAGGATCAGTGTCAGGTGGTGCAGTCAATTACAGAGTGACAGTTGCAGACTCGTTGCAGTTAGATGTTGAGGGGGGCAGAGCAGTGTTGATAGCAGTGTAGAAGGCACAGTACAGAGTCAACAACAGTGCAGATTTCACAGTGGATGGGCTAGTTGTAGCATAGAGCCACGTGGATTCATATGCTTCTTAGTTGCAGTAGTTGCAGCAGCAGTAGTAGTAGCAACAGTGAGAGGGAGTGTTAGTTGGGTTGCAGTGCAGATGCAATGTTGGCAGTAGTACAGGTTGTACATTGCAGTGTCAACAGCAGCATGGTTCGGCTACAAACAGTAGCAGATGAATCAGAGCGCAGGGGTTGATGGACAGTGGCAAGCTGCTACAGTTGTCAGACATCAGCAGCGTGTATGGGAGGATGAGGCAGAGACAGTGTCCTAGCAATGCAGCACTAGAACACCTTCCTCGCTAAGAGGGAGTGTTAGTTTTTGTAGCATAAGATGGTGTTCTAGTCCCAAACTTTGTGGAGAGGTTAAAACACATGAGTTCTTCAAAACCCAAAAATCGTTTCTAGAAATTCAACAAGAGACAGTGCAATTACATTAATTTGATCGATAATTAATCATTTTCTAAGTCTAACTAAGCGAAATCAATAAATTAATAGGAATTAATAGAGAAAGGTGAGAATTCTCTAAAAACTCACATGGATCAACTCATAGATGATCTAAGTTGTTGATAAGGATTTAATCATGGTTGTTGGTTCCCCAACAAGAGATTATAAGAGGAAGTTGATCAGGTAGATGGAGGACAAACCAGTGCAAATACTTAGTGGTCAAGGCAATTCGATTTTCCAGTAGCAAGTGATTTAGCGGTGAGACCGAGCCAGTGATCAAGTAGCAGGTGACAGAGGGGCAAAGTAGCATAATTCCAAAGGAGTTTCCTATTTTGGAAGAGTCAGGGGAGGAGGCCATATTATTTCTCCAGGAGGCTACGCAATTCGATTTGGTTGAGTAGGAGGAGGCTTTAGGTGTCAGAGGCCGGGAAGATTTCGAGAAGGCTTGGCCAATGACTTCTAGCAAACAACTACAAGGAGAACGACTGATTCAGAGGAAATTCTGGAGGAGTGTGAGTTTGGTTGCGCAGGGTCTGTGTAGAGGGCTAATGCAAGGGTTAGTTAGAGCATTTTTTTGTGGCCAGTTGGGGCCAGCATTGCTTGAGGAAGAGGGTAAATTCCTTCAAATATTTTTGCCGGTATTTCTCTCAGATAGGATCGCCAATTTGGCGTCCATTTTATTGTACCCGCAATTTCTGCTACTGCATAAAAATAAACCCTCGTTGCATCGATTTTCCCACATTGGGTTTTTCCGGGGACAATTGTCCAAAAATAACGGTGTCAATTTGTGTGTGTGATTGCTGTAAATTTCTCAGTTCCGCATATTTCATTTCAACAACGCTAAGTTGCAGGAAACGTGGGTCTAGGGTCCGTTTCCGTACGGAAACGAAACGGAAACGCGTTTCTGCGTACCGTACGGCGTGGAAACGCGTTTCCGTCCGTACGGGCGCGTTTCCACACGTTTCCTGGCGTTTCCACACGTTTCCA
>APFE030058389.1:29168-51963 GCA_000404065.3 Pinus taeda
TATATTATTATATATATTCGCGTTTCCCCGTTTCCAAAATTTGGGGAGGTCGTGTTTCGTTTCGCTTCCCCGTTTCCCCGTTTCGTGCAACTTAGCAACAACGTAATTTTTATTGTGAAGAAATTGCAACGTGAATTATTCGTTGTTTGTTGTAGAAAGTAAACTTCTTAATAATTAACCAATTAGAAGAATAATTTCCAGTTGCTACATTTCAAGGAATTTTTCACACTTGGTGGTGGCCAAATGGTCTATTTTGTAAACATTATTATTTGAATTTTGGACATGACGCATGTTGACAGTTGCTCTTGTGACGTGCTAGATAAGTCATTTGAATGTTTTATCATTTTATGTTCGAAATGTTTTATGTTTTATCATTATGATATGCTAAGTTGCTAATGCTTAAAAATTTGATGTATGTTTGTAATTGCTAGAATCTAGATGGTTGATGCTCGAATAATTAATCATTGATGT
This sequence comes from Pinus taeda, assembly GCA_000404065.3. Lineage (NCBI taxonomy): Eukaryota > Viridiplantae > Streptophyta > Pinopsida > Pinales > Pinaceae > Pinus > Pinus taeda. The sequence goes on from APFE030058389.1 coordinate 29,640, forward strand.
ATAATGGATGCCATATTTATCTTGAATTATGTTCAAATATGCATGTTTTCACATCTTCTACAACTAACTTTGTATTTCCGATGTTTTTATTGAATACAAATGCAAAAAAATAAAATATTTATATATATAGTAGATGCTTCGCTTCCTAGATTTTTGGGAAATGACGCTTTGTATGCTTCACTTCCAAAAAATGTTCTCGCTTCGTGCAACATTGGTTTATATATCAACTTAATTTGTAGTGTTGTGGGCATTAAACTCATGCAAAGAAACTGAAACAAGGAAGGGCTACAGGAAACATTTAAATTTTCTACAATTTTCTCTTTCAATACCATGCCCATCTAACTGTCAAACTGCAAGGCCAACTTAAGTTCAAGTGTTTTTCGCAATCCAACTTCTTGAGGTAATTTGTTATGATACAAGGTAAGGCGTCTATAACAACCATTTTATATATTAAAAAACAAAATATTTTATTTTCTATTTTGGTTTAGGATAATTAACTAGCTGATTTTTAGAAGTTTTATCATGTTTATTTACCTCGGAATTGCAAGAAATAAAGCTACATCTTAGCCAAGGATTAATACAATAAGATGTGAGATATTACTGCATATACATTCCACTGTGCAATAAGTTTTTTTGTTTCATATCAGCACTTTTCCTTGTCCAAAGCACTCTAGATCCAAGATCTAGGGGAGGGAACCTATATTTTAAATCCCAAAGTAGAATACTTGTATGGCACCACTTGGGTAGTCAATTTTAAGGGAACTGGTTGTTGTCACTACATTGTTCTACAAATATTATAGTCTTCAATCACAGGAAAGCAAGCAAAATGAGTGTTGCAATAATTGCGATTTTTTCACAAAGGCGATTAAATCAGCGATTTTTTCGCTTTAAAAAAATCGCGATCTGACTTGAAAAATTTGTAGGACCGACGGACAGCGAGCTTTTAAAGCCTTTTTTTGGTTTTTTGTGATTCATTTTGCAAACAGAGCACAAGGGTGAGAGCTAAGGAGGAGGAAAACTCATATACAAGGACAAGTAAGGATAAACTACATAGGGTTCGGGAAAGTTGGGTTCAGTGCACCTTTCTCTTTGTTTGGACTTGGTCACTTACTCGCGGACACATAGCATTATAGTAAGCTGTGCTTTTCTCTAGCACTTATCCCTCTATGTGTGCCCGATCATCCATTCATAAATATCGGTCTAAATAATGTTAGTGGGATCTATCAATGCATGTATTTATTATGTACAGTCCCAAATCCAGACTAGAAATAATGCTCGATTGCACTCTGGCTGAAGTTGAAAGAAGTCATGCAGAAATTTAAAGTTGTGTTGGCCCAAAAAGTAGAGAACGCATTCCCTCCACCAAGCTGACAGCATCCATGTTTTGTGACTGTTGTGAAGAATCTCTGCAGGAATTTGTGGTAGCCCTGCGAATGTTGGGAATGGCAGCTGCATAATCATTTAATACATTCATGCAGTGTTTGAACCTTGAAGTACTGATATCTGGTTTACGGGGCGATATTCTGTGGCTAAATACAACTTTTACAAAAACAAGATCGAAATTTTTTTGTTGGCATGGACAGCAAGATCTGAACCTGCATGGGCAGACCCCACATGATTTCCAGATCCAGATCCAGTGGAGTTCATTAATTCCTTCTTCAAGTATTGTTTTCACTTTTAGAACGTGAATCTATTAGGATCCAAGAGGTGTTTGTTGGTTTGTTTCTTGTGCTACAATTATATTTATTTTTGCGAGCTATAATAAGGCATGCGATTTCTTCTTTTATCAAGACAATAAAGTTTTGGACAAGACAGTACCCTTACAAGGAGATTGTGAGTTGACAGATATTTGGTTATGTGTCTCACCCTACCAGTCGACCTATGTTGTTGCACTCATCCATTACCCTGTTGTCATGATTATCGTGCCGGAGGCTAAAGTCGTCACGAGGATGTCATAAACTAAGACTCAGACGGTTGGTTTAGCCATAATGTCTTCTTCCCTTATAGCGCAAATGAATATATTTCTATCTGGGGTCGCATATCTCTACTTGTTTTATGCATTAGAATACATTGTTTTATAGTGCTTGTTGTAGTCACTGTTCACGAATACTTTTTTGTTGCAAACACCCATGTGTTGTATTTATAATTAGAAGGAGCACATTAGACTTGATTTTGTACAGCAAGGACATTCTTATTTCTGTATTGGGATTAGTGACATTTTTATCGTTGTATTCGAGATAAAGAATGAGAGGTTGCACTCATTTCTTTTTCCTCTAGCGACTGCCCCTACACATGATCAATCTGGCAAAGCTTTGTTCGTATGAATGGATGTCACTGAACAACATATTTCAAATCACCTACGCTATTCTCTTCGTTTATATACCTATATATTATATCTTGAGTTTCCAAGCCATTTCAAAATTATATTGCATGGTTGAGTGATAAAGCATCATACGATTGTTGTTGATCTTAAATTTCCAGAATTTATTGTGTACAAACCACAAGTTGGTGGTAGCAAGAAGGTCCCAGTTATCACTACAATTAGGTTTATAAAGGAAGCTCCAATCAAGCATGCCAAGCTTTCCTTACAAAGGGTTCCCTCAACAATATTCTTGCAATATTTTATAGTGTTCTCACAACAATATTTTGTAGCGCTCTTACAATGTTAAAAAATTTCTGAAGCATATATGGAGAAATGTTTCTGGAGCAACATTCATTCAATCTGGAGAAGCTCTAATAAACCATCAGTAGCATTCAGTCAATGATGCAGAACAATACATTGCAGGTTTTAAAGCATTAAAATAATGATGACAGCTACAATGGGGACTCTTTGTAGGGGGAGGACGAGTGTGTTGCCATCAATGCCAAAGGGGGAGATTGTTGGCAATATTGTCATTGATGGCAAAGGCGCAACAAGCAAAGGAGCAACACAAAGACCAGTAAGAAGAGGAGCAACAAAGTAGCAGCAATAAGGAGCAACAGCAAGGCAAGGAGTAGTAGCAATGCAAGGAGAAGCAAAGTAGCAGCAATGCAAGGAGCAGCAGCAAGGCAAGGAGTAGCAACAATACAAGGAGAAACAAGCAGCAAAAGAAGGCAAAGGAGCAGAAGAAGGAGGAGTTGTGATACATTAAAATGTTTTGATAATGTTGCAAAATTTACTATATTGAAGAATTTGTGATGTGAAATTGTTGATTAAGCTTAATTGTTGTGATGCAAAGGCAAGACTCCAAGGCAAAGGCAAATATTATTGTGATGGATTAACGATAAATATTGGTATTTGATGTTGGCATTAGGTTGATGTAGCTAATGATTGCATGTGGCTTAAATTAATATTGGATGGATTATTTATTTTTGTGTTCTAATATTTAAGATATGAAGAGTTTGGAAACGAATGAGTCGAAGGCAAAGGGTCAAGTCTATTTACTTCATATTCCTATGTGGGATACAAACAACGAACAAACTATCTTTATTAAATATGTGATTTTGGAAGGCGTTGGTGAGGTTAGAGAATGGAAGAATGAGAGAGAGTTGATTGAACTATTATGCATTAGTTACCTGGCACTTATGAAGCTAATGTGTAGCAGATTTGAAGGGAAGAAGATGCAGAAATGAAGATGGGGATATGCAGAATTTGTGAGCAGGTAAACCAGCACATTGTTATTTCTTGTTTGCGTCAGGGGATGGTAGTCTCTTTTCAAGTTGAAGCTTGATAAATATCCAGTTGGACTTGGTTGAGGTAGGAGCCTCCTGTGGGTTGTAGCCTACAGAAAACATATGGGAGTTGGAGCTTCCTTGCATGTTGCAACTTGCAGAAAATTGAGGTAGGCGTCTCATGTAAGTTGGGGCCTACATAAAATCAGATTTAATAAGAAGTAGGAGCTTGCCTTTGCTTCACAACAATAATAAAATCGTGGTTTTCTCCTTTTATGGGTTTCCACATATATCTGATGTCAATATGCATTATTATTATGTGCTGATATGATGTTTTAGTTTGCTTATTAAGCTGCTCATGTAATGGTTCAGTTAGTGAAATTGAAGAAAATAATTTAATGTCCATGAAAATACTAAACTGATTCACACCCCCCCCCCTCCTCTCAGTTTAGTCAAGTTGTCATCACACATTAACATAATTATTCCCTAAAATATCGACATAGTTTTTATGACTGCTGCTAACCCCATATTGTCATGATTTCACAACAATTAATAAATTCGAACATGAGATTCCTATTGTAGTTAATTTGCATGGGATTTATGTGAGTCAAAAAATAAAATAAAAAACAGCTTGGTTTTGCACAAATTTAGTTTCAAGTCTATAAGATTGTGGAATTTTCGTGTCATCATTAAAGTTTTTTGTTAAATTTTTTTTATCAAAGCCCAGTTGTCTTCTTTGTTTCCATTCTTTCATCATTGAGATCACCAATAATATTAATTAATCTCTCATATTTCCATAAACAAATTATATAATTAAAAAAAACTATGCAAATTGAATGATTGCTCATTCACATGATTAAAATTAATCAAAAGTTCTCCAAACCAATCTAAAATGTATCAATCCCATTTGAAGGGCATCTTTTGTTGAGCTTTTGTTTCTTTGGTCCTAGGGCCTTTACATGTCGAGCATCCTGGTTTTGCGTTCATATTTTTGAGGATTCAAAACCACAATAGCCATAAACCCCTACTGAAGAAATTAGAGTTATAACCTGTAATGCATATTGGCGAATGCCAGAACCATGTTGAGTGTTTTGTTTACCTGTAAGATAAAATTTTAAGTTGAAATTTTAAAAATTCAGAACATCTTCTATTTTATGTTTGTTTACCTCAGTTTAATATAGTTTCTGCTGGGCAAAGATTCGTGGAGGTATAATCATATTCCGACCATTGTTAACTTAGATATGAATTTTTTGTTGCCTTGTCGACCATTATTTTGATTAAGTGTTCCGTGACCAGTGTAGATGTTAGATGAGAAATTACTGTAGATCTATACATGTATGACAATCATTCATCGTATTTTGAGATCTTGAGTATCTGAATATCTAGTGTAAATTTTATTTTGAACAACTCTCATTTAGATAGTTATTCCAGTCCACTGCCATGGGTATCATACCAATGGTATTTATGTCATAGATCTTCCAGTGCAAAATCCATTACATTTCAACCTTATTTCTAGATTAACATTATGAGGAATTTGACTAAAATTTTCTTATGTACAAAGGAGTATAGGATATGTGCGTATAAGTAAATGATAAGGCATGTTAATTACCATAAGTAGCTAATGTATAAAGAACAATATGAAATAATAAGTAAATATAAATGGTAACGATGTCAGAGTTATAAGTGAGGGTACAAACTCATAGAGCTAATATACTGAACAGCAATATACAGTGTATATGTGGAAGAATGATGATAGGTAAGCAACAATAAAAAAGCAAAATAATGAAGTAAAGGATTGAAGGGATATGAGTGCTAAATAACGCAAATAGAAGCAATCAAGGCAATTAGCAATGCAAAGATAGAAAAATATATGTATAACTAGTAGGTATGACACATGAATAGTAGTAAAAGAAAAATATATAACATAAGGACCAATAAATAAATAGATATGAAATAAGAATAACACAATGCTATAGCACTAAATCATACAAAACACAAAAGCAATATAAAAGTGAGCAACAATAAGACAAAGATAGTGTAAGATAATAAAATATAAGAGGAATAACTGAGTGTGATTATTATAATACTAGGGATAATGGTGTAATAATCGAATAAGAAAAAAAGTACTAAAAAAAATCAAAAGCAGAAATATAAATATAATATATACAAAAGAGTTAATATAAAGTAAAGAAAAGAAGAATAAGAACAATATAGACATTAGCTCATGGAAAAGAGTTAGGAAAATAGGGAATAATATGATGCAAGAAATTGAGAGAAATAACAAGAAAGAAAAGCTATATAAATTATTTTTTTTAAAAGAGAGAGAGGATAAGATGATTTTCTGATCTCTCTTTACATTAGAGTTTATTTAATTCTTTTATCTATTGATTAGTATGAGGGAGTATAATAATGATTTATCTTGCCTTATATCGTGCTATGCAATATGATTGCATCATATATAAAACAAACAATTAGCATGTGGCTATAGAAGCTGTTAACATAATCAATACATGGTAGTTGTAATCTAAGTGGATTAATAGTAATAGTAATAAATGGTAGTAATAATAGTAATAGAATGTACTTGATTTTCCGAAGATATAATCAACTCCATTCGCCATTGGCACCAGAACCCATATAAAAGCGAACTACTCAACCAATTATGGAGAATGATTCCCGGCCTTCTCCTCTGGACAATATGGAAAGAAAGAAACAAGCCCATATTCAAAGATCAAAGCACTCCTTTAGAAATCATTTGGGGCAACTTTTGTCTCAATCTTAGAGAGACCTTAGCGCTTCCAACTTGGAATTTGGAAGATTTTCCCACTCATGCAAATGAGAAAGCCATCTGGAAAAATTGGAACATACAACTCCCACAAGGTACTCACAATCACAGACCTTCAAAAGGCAACAACATCAGAAAGCACTTATGGACCCCCACTCCAAAGCATACTTTCAAACTCAACTTTGATGGAGCTTCAAAGGGCAATCCTGGCAAAGCAGGATTTGGTGGCATATTTAGAGATCATGAGAGTTCGCCTCTCCTAATCTACTTTGGAAACATTGGCTGGGACACGAACAACTCGGCTGAACTGGAGGGTCTCTGGCAAGGATTACTCCTTTCCCAGCGTCATGGCTTCCAACCTCTGGAGAACGAAGGTGACTCCCTAATCCTCATCAACCTCGCCAATCAACTCCTCAATGGGGCACATGCGCATAAAATTGCCAACAGTTGGAGACTCGAAGCCAGATTGGATGCAATAGAACAATCGCTTCACACCAATCGTGCCATCATATTCAACCACGTTAAAAGGGAAGGAAACAAGGTCGCTGATCTACTTGCCAATTTGGGGGTGGAAATGGGCACACTCTTCTCACTGGAGCTCTAGACGTAATTCAGAATCATGATCAAAATCAGGAGTGCAAAATATTGGTCCAAAGGGATGCAGCTCTCCCGGATGCGAGTGTATAGACGGGCGCTAAATATGACGGGACAAGGGTGGGGCGAGGTGGGGCGACACCTGCCTATCCAGGACAGGGCGGATAATTGGCTTCTGATCGACGGATCTTTGCATTTAAGAAGAGCAGGGTTCAATGGCATTGTATTAAGTGGTTCCGGATCTCATATCCTATCCTCCGCTCCGATTCATGCCTCTGCATGCTCCAGCATGCTTCAGACTTCGGCTCTCTTCAATGCAACAGTAATGGCGGGTGCTTCTCGATGCATGAAAGGGGAAGATAAATTGAAGCTAGGCCATGGGCTATCTGTGGAGCCACTTTCGTCGAACCACTCGCATTTCTATCTAGCCTCTGGCCTCAGTTCTGGATTCTGCTTGTATGGTGTTGGCTCCGTCATCCCTGCTGCCTCTCGTTGCTTGAATAGGGAGGCTAATTTGGAGCTTCGCTCTAGTCTTTTAGCAGAGCCGCCTCCGTTGAACCTCTGGTATTTCACTCAGGCCTCTGGCCTTTGTTTTGGCTTATGTCTGAATTGCTCTGGCCCTGTCATCGTTGCTGCTCGGCCTCGCTTTGCTCCTGCTGTTGTTGTCTCCCCTATACCTCGTCTGCGCCTTAGAATGCAGTGCCACAGAGGTCGTCCTCTGCACGCGCCTTCCAGCCCATCTTCCGATTCGCCCTCCCTCTCCAGCGATTTCTTTGCCGGCCACTACCCTCGCACCCGCAGTGGGAGAGGGTGTTTTCATGATTCCATCCACTGTTTGGGCTCCCCGTCCTCCTGCCACCATGCCTTCTCCCACGACTGGCTCCACGCTTTTCTCCTTCAACTGTTCTGTGAATCGCCCAAGGATAACCGCTCACATTACGTTGATCTTCCATGAGGAAACCTAGTTGGGGGAGCCAAGCTCTCATCTGGCGGGCCTCGGCTCTGACAATGCTCAGACTTCGAACCTCCAAATGGGGATTGGCAGCGCGTCTATGCAGGCTCCGGATGCTCAAGTTCGCAGCGCTCATGATGTTGAGATGGCACTAGTTGATTCTGGTCCTTCCGAATCCGAAGCTGCTCTTGGCAGGGATCCGCTTGCAACCAGTTGGTGTCGTATAGTTGAAGAGCCTCCAGATGCTTAGTTTGCTCACTGTTGTCTTGTTATCTTGCCCTGTGGCCCATACAATTGGGCAAGTTTATGTTCAAACTGCTATGTTGAATTTTTGTTTATTTTTGGAACTCTGTAAACTCTGCAACATCAAGAAGATCATAATTTGCTCCCCTGCATGGGTTTTGGTAATCTGTTCAAGACTGATTTCCCTGTCATTGGGCAGTCTCCATATATGTTTATCTTGACAACTCTGCCATTCACAAGTGCAGTGGTTTTGACTACGGTCACGATGTAATTCTACTCCCTTTGTTAATAGAATAATCTTATTTAGAAAAAAAAAAATAGAATGTACTTGATTTCATATTATTTTAAAATAATGTCAAATGTGGTGGGTTTGTAAACCTTATATACTTAGATGGCCTAAATAGTGATTAAAAAAATGAGTTAGTTACTAGGACGTTGAGAGGATTATCTCTTATGAGATTGGACCAATAGATAAATATATGAAACATCATCGTACAATTCAATAACCTTGTTACATCCTCTTATTCTCTCTAGTGATAGGAATTTGAATTTAAATAGTTCCATGTAGATAATATGTATTTGTCTACAATGTATTATAATAATTTATACTAATTACAAAAATGGTTAAAAAAACCAAAACAAAAAAATTAAATAAAAGGACAAGGACGGGACTGTTGAGAAATCTAGGGCAAAGCAATTAGGTGATTTCTCTTCTTTAGCTAACTGCTTTTGAATGCTTTTTACTTCTTAGATTAGAATCTTCTTTTACTTAGATTATTATAGTGTTCTTCTTCATCAAATAGCTACCAATGCATAAACCATAAAAAGACAAAAGACAAAGAATATAGGCTATCAGCCAAGGCCAAAACCTCTCCTACTTGAGAGGAAAACCCAAACGAATTCTTCTTCTTATATAGACTTCAATTGACAAATACCAAGACCAAGACCCTTAACCTATTTGACTCTCCAAGACCAAGACACAAGACCTCCTTTTTTCAATGACCAAACTACTTGATTCTCCTTCCTTCTCGGTTATCCTTTAGATCTCAGCTTCTAGGATCAGACCTGCAACCCTCGACTTCTTGTTGAAACCCTAGTTGCAGTATGTGTGACCAACTTTTGCACTTTGTTACCACTTCGCTTGGAGAGGAGACCTTCTTATGACTTCACCTTAATTCGACTTGATGACTTCTCCTTTGATTTGACTTCACAAGTGATCTTGTTGACCTCGGGTCTTCCTTCTCAACTTTTTCTGCAACAAATGTCCCCTTCTTTCTTTGCACATGACAAGAAATAGCCCAAAATAGTCTGAATAACACTACTAAAGACTTCGCTCTTCCTTCGCTTTACTTTGTTGGCTATAGGACTATCTTTCTTGACCTTTTCACACTTCTTGTTGCAAACCTCTTCTTCACAGAAAATTTTGCTTCCGAAATGAAGTCGAGTTGCCATTTATGGTTGTTTGCCCATCAAATAAGCCGACATGAGTTGAGGGTAAGCTGACATGTCTTTTGGTGCAATTTCATTATTCCATCTTGAAGCCGACTTGAAGGAAAGTCTTTAGCTTGGTCTTGTAGGCCTTTTTATTCTTTTAATGACTTGTACAAATATGTAACATGCCCAAGAAGGGTTCTTCATACATGGCATTGACTCATTTTGACTTTATGACCAATCCTAAGGGCTCACAATGGGAGTTGTTGACCAGTAGAGTGGCACCTGATGGTGACATGAAAGACTCCATGCCCAAGGATGATCCAAAGGACAGTTGTACCATCAAATATCATCAGTCAACAGAGTTTTTTAACTCTACTTCTATTTTCTCATCATCTTTCTTGTACCCAAATGCCACACCCTGCGGGGAATTGTAATAAGTGATACTAGTAATGATGAGTTTTGACTCTGTAGCAGACCTAGGATGTTGAAACTCGATCAGCAAACGAGTGCACCTTCGAGTGTTTTTTTTATCTGGATAATAATCCCTTATTTTTCAAAGGCGGATAATTTTCTGGATTTTTTTACACACCTTTTGCCCCAAAGTCGAAGTGATGGTTTGCAAGTTGAGCCCCTAACACATCTTAGTGTTTAGAGTCGATGCATATTACCATACTAGATCACACAAAAAAAATTGTGGAATTTGATTAGGTCTAGGTAGTCATTTTTTAATTTTTTTAATTTCCTGCAGGTCAAAATTTGCAAATAAAATTGTATTTAAATTGTAATATGTGTAGTCTAGAGATGTTGTATGGGGTATGAGTAATACAAATTACACCTCTCACCCTCAACTTTCTACAATGACACACGTTGAGTGGTTGATAATGCGTTTTGTGTGAAAAATCCTAGATCTAACAATCTCAGTAATCTTACGGCAACCAACTAAATCTACCTCACCTAGATTGTAAATTACATTACAAAATTATTTCAAATTTCTTCTAGAGACATTGAAGTAAATTAATGAAGCAGCCTACACCAAATTAAATGTGATTCTGGAACATAGAAACTGAGCAAGGAAAATAGAAACACATAGGACATCGTTATTTTTGGACAATAGTCCCCGGAAAAACCCAATGCGGGAAAATCGGTGCAGCAGCTCTAAGGGTTTATTATTATTAAGCAGTAGCAACTTCTAAATACATCATTGAAAACCTCACAGGGTTATTCAGTTACAGAGAGAAATATTGGCACAAGGTTTGTGAGTTTACCTCACATAATCACTGAGAAAAAGTCCCAGTTGTTCCAGCTGCTACATGAGGTGTCCCTGGCAGGCTCTGTGCTGCCTGTACATTGTCTCAGCATCAACCCTCTCAAGCACAGCGTCACCTAATTGAGGAATCAATCAGTAGCCCAGAGTTACTACTCCCAGGCTCCCAGTCTCACACCCCGGCTTCCGGCTACTGAAACTGACCCTCTACTCTGACTTTCAACTTTCTCTATCTCCCTTTGCGCTGCTTTTACGTGGCTCTTCTGGCCCTGCATCAGCCTTTGCATCAATGCTTCTGGATCACTCGCTGCCTCCCTCTGTTGATGTATCTCTGGCTAAGAATCTCTCTCTGGAAGCTGCTATCCCTGCCCCTCAACTACAAGAGATTTCATCAATCGATTTTTCCTCCTAAGAACTTCTCACTTCATAAAATCGACTTCCTCAATCTCTCTGTGTATTTTTCAAATGACCCTCAAGCCCCTTCTTATATCTTCCTGTTGGGCAACCAACGGCCTAGATTAAATCTTAATCAAAGGCTCAAATCGTTTTGGCTTGATCCGTGGTTTTTTCTAGAAGTTTCACCCCTGATTAAATTAACACCCATTAATATTTTAATTTTCCTAAGTTTGGACTTAGGAACCCCATTAAAAATATTAATTATTTTAGTAAAATCACTTCTGGGTGGAATTTCCCAAAACGCTTTCTGGGTTCTTTGGAATACATGTGCCCAAGCCTTCCTGCAAAATTTGAGGCTTAGAGCACATTCGATGCTACCCCAAATCAACACGCCCTCTTAGTGAGGAATGTGCTCTAGCAATACACTACTACAACATACTGCTCTGACTCTGAAGTATCATCCTCTGCGTTGCTGATGTCTGACATGTTGTCCACCAACTACTGCGTTGTTGTTGCTACTGTACTGATGCTTTTAACACTGCCACTGCCAATGCTACATCTGTACTACAGCTCCCTTTCAAATGTTGCATATGCTATGCTGCTAGCACTACCACTGCTAACACTACATCTATGCTGCAACTCAGTTGTTGAGAGAAGCAACTAAAAACACCCAAAATTGGACAAGTATCCAGTGGATACAACTTGGTGTTGAAATCTTGACTACTGCTAGTCCCACACTCTTTTCTGAAGCCACTGCGGGCTCTGCACTGTGCCTCCTCGCGTTGTTGCCTCTCTGCTCTGTGCTACTCACATTCTTGCACTACTAACCACTACATCTGTCGAATCAACACTCCATGGCACCAACTAAAAACTCCTCCATCCCACTACTACTAATCATGGGCACCCTTAGCGAGGTGATGATCCAAGAGGTGGGCTCCACAAGGATCCTGCCCATTTGTCACTCTATTGAACTACAGTTCTATATCAACCCACCTCCCTCCTGGAGGTATCTTGGTTGTCATGGCGAACTCCTCGTCCTGTTCAATCTTTGTTGTAACAACCATCTATAAAAGTTAAGAAATAATAAAAACAATTAACTAATATAAAGTTGTGAACTTTATATTTGTTATAATATTAATAAATTTTATATTTAAAAATATTAATAAACTTTATATTTAAAATAATATTAATAAACTTATAATTTATAAAATAATATTAATAAACTCTATATTTTATAAATCAAACCTTATATCAAAAAAAATATACAAACCAAACTTTATAAATCTAAAAATTAAATACCTAAATCCAATAAACTAAACGTAATATGTTATAAAGGCAAAACCTGTAATAAGGGAATTCGTAATAAATGATGAAGGAGCTTCTGGTCTGAGGGACGTGGACAGAAGCGTGGCAGCATGGAGGGAGGCGGTGGTTGCAGGCGAGAGGGCGGCCACCGCCATACCCGTAGTTATAAACTGCTAGAAGGAACAGAAGGCGGAGAGGAAAAACACAAAGGAGTACAGAGGGCAGAGAAAGATCGAGGAATGAGAGCTTGCATTAACCTGAGGTTCTGGGCACGGGGGCAGTAAGCTTCACAAAAGCTTGCTGGATTGGCTGGGAGGAATTGGTTTCCCAGTAATCGAATCAGCTTCAACAGGAGAACAGGAGCAGACAGCAGATCAGTCGACAGCAGTTCAAGTAGGTAATCAAAATTTTTTTTTGGTTCTTGTATTTCAGTTATCTGGTTATTATATTTGTGGCTTCAACCTTAGGATCATGCTTCTCATCCTTGTCCTTTTTCTTCAAAGGACACTGGGACGCATAATGGCCCATCTCGCCACATCTGAAGCACCTCACCTTGGAGGCGTCCTTCTTTCGTCTCTATTGCCCCTGTTGTCCCTTCGATGCAAGGGTTACGTTATCCTCCTCTACTTTGGACTTCGATCCACTGTTGTTGTTGCTACCATCAAGTTTGACCTTGAGCAGGTCTCTCCTCAGCTCTTCTTGTTTTAGAGCTACCCACATCTCGTCCCAATTTTGCAATGTTGTTGTGCCCAGGATACTCTAGACAAAGACTTGCCAATCATCTGAGATAGAATTTAGAGCCAATCCCACTAACTCCAAATCCTAAGGTGTATGTCTCGGAGAGAACAACTCAAGACAGGTCTCCTTTGGCTTCGTGAGGAATGGATCCACACGTTCTCCCTTCTGCATCTGCGCAAATCTCAACTTTTGTTCTAATTACATCTTTCGTTGCTTGGAAGATCCCTGATACAATGTGGCCAAGGCATCCCACATCTCCTTAGCAGTTCCTTTGCTAGCAACATGGCACTCTTAACCTTTGACATCTCAGTGTTGTACTTCTTTAGCGAATCTGCATCCGCAGGTTCAGCTACCACATTATCAACATACATCTTGAGGGCATGCTCATCTAGAAGGAAGCACATTCTAGCCTTCCAAATGGCATAGTTGGAAGCCCCGTCCAACATGTCCCAATCCCTCAAGCCACTGGTTCCCATATCCTCCAAAAAATGTCGAACATCTCCCTCTTTCTCCCTACTGCATAGCTCCTAGGCTGCCAAACGCACTCCCTGATGGAGTTGGTAAGTTGTTCCTCCTCTGCTGCTCAGCAAATGAGAAATATTGATTTCCTCGACAAGAAATCACTGAGGAAGTATTCCCTCAGTATGCGATCTGCTTCTTCCTTCTAACGAACTTTCTGCCCAGCACTCAGCTTGCAGAAACCATGTCCCTCTAGCTCTGTGTGGCTCTGTGTAGCTCCCTCTACCTTGGCAAGTTTTTGATCTGGCAATCTTACCTCTCCATCGGCTCACTCAGAGAGACACCCACGAAAATATAGCCCTCCTGGCTAGAACTGCACAATATCTCAGGGGATTCGAACTAATGCGTACTGTAGCAAGTTGGCCTTCCTTCAGTGTTAGATCTGCTCTTCTTGTTTCACATCAACAACTCTGATACCATGTGAAAATTCCTAGATCTAACAATCTCAGGAATCTCACTGCAATGAACTGAATCTACTTCACCTAGATTGTAAATTACATTACAAGCTTATTTCAGATTTCTTCTTGAAACATTGAAGTAAATCACTGAAGCAACCTACACCAAATTAAATATGATTCTAAAACATAAAAACTAAGCAAGGAAAATAGAAACACATAGGACACCGTTATTATTGGACAATAGTCCCAAGAAAAACCCAATGCGAGAAAACCAGTGCAACAGCTCTGAGGGTTTATTATTATTAAGCGGTAGAACATTTTGAATACATCATTGAATACCTCACAGGTTTATTCAGTTGCAGAGAGAAATATTGGCAAAAGCTTTGAGAGTTTACCTCACACAATCATTGAGAAAAATTCCCAGTTGTTCTAGTTGCTGGATGAGGTGTCCCTGGCAGGCTCTATGTTATCTCTGCACTGCCTCTACGTTTGTCCCAGCGTCAACCCTCTCAGGCACAACGTCACCCAACTGGGGAATCGATCAGTAGCCCAGAGTCACTGCTCTTAGCCTCTGGCTGCTAAAACTGACCCTCTAATCTGACTTTTGACCTTCTCTATCTCCCTTTGCGCTGCTTTTGCATGGCTCTTCGGGCGCTGCATCAGCCTCCGCGTCAAGGCTTCTAGATCACTCACTGCCTCTCTCTGTTGATGTATATCTGGCTTAGAATCTCTCTCTCCGGAAGCTGCTATCTCTGCCCTTCAACTGCAAGAGATTTCCTCAATCAATTTGTCCTCCTGAGAACTTCTCACTTCAAAAAATCGATTTCCTCAATCCCTCATTATTTTCCAAATGACCCTCAAGTCCCTTCTTATATCTTCCTGTTGGACAACCAACAGCCTAGATTAAATCTTAATCAAAGGCTCAAATCGTTTTGGCTTGATCCGTGGCTTTTTCTAAAAGTTGCACCCCTAATTAGATTAATACCCATTAATATTTTAATTTTCCTGAGTTTAGACGTAGGAACCCCATTGAAAATATTAATTATTTTAATAAGATCACTTCTTGGTGGAATTTCCCAAAACGCTTTCTGGTTTCTCTGGAATACATGTGCCCAAGTCTCCCTGCAAAATTTGAAGCTTAGAGCACATTCGATGTTACACCAAATCAACATTTTGGACCCTCAAAACCCACATTTCCTAAGTTTAATGGAAATTGTGGCATGTAATTAGGCTAGAATTAAATAAAATAAAAAGTAATAAAGTATTCCATGTGACAGAATGACATGGAAATGACTTAAAAATTATCCTAAGTCAAAGAGTTGAGTCAACGGACATGTGGAGGATGACTAAGCACACTACAACATAAATACACCATTATTTGGCAAAATCGAATTTCCCGGAGATAAAACACCAATTGCACATGTGGAAAATCAAATTTATTAAAGGAACTCGTGTACCTGAAAGAATATTCTACGAAATATTTAGACTAAGGATTTTGTGGGGCCTTCTCTCACTGTTAGCTCAAGTTGTTTCTACACTTAGCACTTCACATGGAGGATTATGAGTTTCACTTTAGGAGATCACGTAGTTCCTAGGAATCTGCACAGAGCATCTTTGGGATCATCATCTGAAGTGGCAGCACTTGGTTCGCGTTCGATTTGGTTTAACTAGAGTTATCTCATTGCTTTGGTTCACTCATGGATATGTTTACTATGCAATATAGAGAATTTGATTTTCCTTGGGTGCCAATGAGGAATTTGATTTGCCTTGGTGTCCCTATCATCTCCACTTGGAACTCGACCTGCTCTTTCTTGGGATTTGCTCCAAGTTCAGTTAACATGCATTCTTCCTTGGGATTTGCTCCAAGTTCAGTTAACATGCATTCTTCCTTGGGATTTGCTCCCAACTCTCTATATAATGAGGCTATGGGCTCTCATATTGTATCATGTTATGAGCTATGTCATTTTGTACTTGAATACTTTCTTAATATAATCAAGACTTTGGGGCTATCTAGTTGGTGTTCTATTGACGTTATGAGTTAGTGTTTAATTTCTTTTTCATATTGAATTAATATTAGTTTATACTTGTCATCTTGCTTTGATTGATGTGTGCAAGCTATTTTGCACATATCATTGATTTAGAGTAGTATTCTAGAAATACGCTTGCCAATTCATTTTAGGAGGAATGTTTGGTCTATCTTATTTATTATATTGCTCTAATCTTTTGCAAACTAATACTTGCTCAAATGTGTAGGAAAGATCTTTCGTATAATGTGCAGGAATCCATCTGGAAGTGGGAGAAATCTCAATTAGATCAACTCACTCCTAGAGTTACAACGATCCAAGACTAAGCCATTTTTTTGCTCCAAGTCTTCCATCCAACGAAGAGCAAAAAAGATTTTTCTTACTTTATAGCTACTTGATCATCCATTTAAAGTTAAAATATTTCTTTGATTCTAGTTCTTTCAAAGTTATATTTCCTATTCAAAAGTCCTTTCCAAAGCTAAGTATGGGGGTTCACTCCCATTCTTGAGCTAGTATTTTGTATATTAAATTGTATTTTAGTTTTGGTTATTTTTCTTAATTTCACACTAACAATTGGTTTTATGTTTTGAAGTTTTGGGAAACTACTCACTCATGTGTATGCATGACCTTGTAACGACCACTAATCGCATACGCAGCGGAAATATTAACATACGTCATAGACAAATACATTCATCGTAGAATAGTAAGTGTAAATTGTATATTATATAAAGAATTGATGTAGGATGATACAAATGAGAATGGGGGTCCTATATATATAGCTAGGTAAGTACCCTTTCACTAACGGTTATGTCCTTAAGAACATACCTTTTCATTAATTGCTAACTAATTAATCATTAATCTTATTTGTTGTCTTTTACATTATTTGTGTTTATTTTTATATAAATTTAGTTTGTTACATTGCCTGCCCCTTCAAAAAGCTTTGTCCTCAAAGCTTATTGACGAAGAATCAGTTCCCTTCTGTTGATCAGCATATCTTCTTTTTTCTAAGCTTTCATCTTTGTTGATACAAGATAATATGATGTTCTGAGCGATAGACAAAATTGTCGTACTGAAAATAGATCAGACCATCCTAGATTAATCTTCTGGGAAATCTTCTGACCCTTGGCGCAGTGTGGTGAATAGTTATCGCATGACTGGATTGAGCTCACTTCAGTTTTTTTGGAACATAAGTTTGTTGTTTATGTTCTGCATGATATAGATTTGTAGATTTATTAAGGCGTCTACTCTTGTCATTCGGGTGTAGATAAGGAATTTTTCTTCTTTGAACTTCCTTAAACGATTTTATGGTAATTTCTTGATTTCCATCAGGCATTGTTGTTGTTGACTTAACTACTAAATCCTTATTTGGGATGTCCTCTGTTTGAACGACAACCTCTGAGTACGTTTTTACTTCAATAGGGCTTGGATTTGCTTGAACTGCGGGATTAGTGGTATTGATGTTTGTTTCTTCAGTTTGGATTGCTACATCTGGAGATTTTGGTGCTTCCTCTGCAACAAGTTCTTTGAACCTATTCATCAATGATTTAATTTCGTCCTTAAGATTTTTAATCTGTTTGAACAGATTTTGATTATGATTTTTGAGACGTGAGCATTCCTCATTCTCTGAGTCAACTTTATTTTGGCCTTCACACTTCTCGTCTTTTGAACACTTGATTTGTTCTACTGATGTTTGGTTAAGGCTCTTTAAACGTAAATTTTCTTCTTGATATTCTAATAAATGCTCCTTGAGTTCCTTCTTTCATGCTTTAGCTTTCTTGACTTGTTTGAGTAGTTTTTCTTGGTGATCTCTGAGGCACAAAATTTCTTTGTCTTTGCTGACTTCTTCAAGCTCTTTTTGCTTCTTTGATATAGTATTTTCGTTATCTTGAAACATCAAGTCTGAGATATCCTTAAGGTCTTCTAATGAAGATTTTATTGATTTTGATTTACTTGTTATGTCTCGAAACTTGACCATCTTCTCTTTACAGGAAACATCAAAACTTGTTTCTCTATGTTTAACATGAATGTACCCAAATCCTTAAACCAAGGTTGACTGAGTATGATGTTTGTCTTTTTAACTGTCCTTGCAACATAAAATCAAGATATGTACTCATAATGACCTATTGTCACTTGTAATCACTAATTTTATACTCTTTTTGGTCAAAAATATTTTTCTTTTCACCAATGCTTAGATCTGGAATTAATAGCCGATTTGCCAAGTTGATGTTGATATAATTTTTCTCATTGCTTGGGTTGATAGGGACATTAACTACTCTTCCTTGGATACTTCCTTTTAATGTAATTACTCTGTGATTTGTAACTAAAAAACCATTATAGGAAAACCTTTCTTCCTTCGTCATTTTAGAATTGAGCTCTATCGATTTTTTTCAATGATTGATACCATTTGTTTTGTCGAGATGACTTAAAGTATTATGTAATCTAAATATATAAAATTTCTTTTAGTTTGGTGGATTGTGAACACTTAGCTATCAATTGGAATATTCTCCAAATTCACCTTTTTATGTTTTATAAGAATATATATCTCCCCTTTAATCCACTAAGGAATAATATTTAATATTACTCTTTTCTTATATTCACTTATATATATTTGAATGTTTCTCTTTATACTTATATAAAGAGATATACTTTCACATAACCTTCTTAATTTTACATATATATATTTTAAACTTTATATTCTCTCATTTCTTTCTTTTTTTGACTTGAACTTTTCTTTAAAATACCCCTTTATAATATAAAACTTCTTTTTATATATCTTTTATTTATAATCTTTTCTTTTTCTTTTGAAAAGTTACAACCCTAGTGAAACACGACTATTCATCTCTTTGGAGTATAATATAAAATATATGTCCACTTATGTTCCTTTGACTCAGTTAATTTTCTCCACATAAAAGTAAAACTTACCATTCACATATAGAGTTTTTGTTAAATTGGCAACTAGGGCCAAACTCCATGTGGATCAGCTTATTTATGACAGCTGATATTTTTATTGGATCCCTCTCGTCGAGAGGTGTAGGATTGATCCAAAGATCATCCGATTCCGATAAGTATTTATGGAGATATGAATTTATTTTATTTACATAATTATTATCAAGCCGACCAGCGCTTATGTAGGCTCTTGAAGCCCAACCGACGTGTCTATTCATCATCCTCGTTTTTGGTATAAATAGAGGAGAACTTGAAGACATTTTACACACACCTCTCGTGATCTCTCTCCACTTGTTTGGGTTTTGTGGACAGAGAGATCTACAGGAGAATACGCTGTTCTAGAGGCTGATCTAGCCGCAGCAAAGAGGCTCTCTAACTCGCTGTCTAAAGGATGCCCTAACCGCAGTAAGGAAGACAAGCCAGCGAGGTTTTGAAGGGACGTTTGGAGGCCAACTTCAGGTGACTGAATGCTGGAAGGAGGGCCGAAGTACCTTGCTGAAGGGCTGCAATAATTAGGGACTGTTCTGGGCTAGAAAACGCAGGGATATCCTCCTGAAACAGGCCGAGTAAGGGACCTTCCTGTTGTGATTAGGCCGCAGGCCTGTAGGTACTGTTTTGAGGGTCAAACATCCCTATACAAGGAGTTTGTAGGTGCCTCCTTGAACAGCGAGGTCACTTAACATGGGGAGGAGAGGAGGCCGCATAATTTAAGGTGTGTTTTGGGCATGATTGTTGGGTTGTTGTAGATTACAAAGGGAGCCCTAACCAGTGACCAAAACACTGCCCATGAATAGAAGTGCAGAAGTATGTATTCTTCTCCATGAGCGACTTGTGTTGGGTTTTGGATCAGTTTGATATAAGAGGTCTCTTCAGATGTTTTATGAGGAGATCCTGATCACTGTCAAAAGAGGTTCTTAGCAGCAGTTTAGAAGGGCTATACCACGCTGGCTAAAGCAACTACTACAGCAAAGATAAACCTCCCTATCCTGATGAGAAGAAGCTCCTATAACTCACAGATCAGCATTGTACATGTTGATGACAGTCTTGTATGTATCCTAAGACTGTGGGATCATAGTCTATCTTGCTGTTGGGCTAGGCCATAGGCCATAGCCAGCAGCTAAGACAGTGTGGCAGCATGACTAAAGTAGTGTGGTAGCATGGCAGAAGTTATGGTGCAGCATGGTGTAGATCAGTCTTGTTGGACATGGTGCAGCATTGGTACAACACAGCAATGGAACATGATGATGAACAAAATGATGGGCATATTAGTAATGGGCAGCATGATGTTGTATGAGATCATGTACAACATGATGTATGGTGCAACACAATCAGGGGCAGCAAATGGACGAGATGCAGAACAATGATAGGTGAAGGAGTCACCTTGAGAATCAGTTGAAGCAGAATGTCTTCAATTGATCTCATCGTTATAGGAGATGATCTATGCTTAGATCTAGATAAGTCAAAGTGTTGACTTCTATTGTAAATGTGCTCTCTCTCTCTCTCTCTCTCTGCTGAACTTTGAAGATAAAAGAAGATTTGATCAAAGGGTTTCCCCACACATTGTGGGGTTTGTCCCTGGCTCGCGCCATATCTTGTGTCCTCTTGTCTTGGCTTGTCTTCTGCGTTTTATATTTATGTTCTATCTGCAGTTTATCGTAATGCTGATGTGATTGCTAACTGTGAAAAAAATAAATAAATTGCTTTAGCATAGAACATACCTAAACTAAACATGGTATCAGAGCTGAGGTGAAGACAATGCCCAAGCAAGAGTGAAAGAGCAATCACCGAAGACAGTTGGGACAAGACACAAGGATCAATGGGTTCCTCATAATTCACCTAGGGTGAAGTTAAAGCAGAGAATGTTATCAGAATGGCGCAGCAGAAGTTTCTGATGGCCCATCTAATGATCCCTTCATTGGGAAGTTCGGATCTAAGAGTGGAAGGAAAGGCAGATGCTTTGTTGAAATAAGTTCGGCCGTTATGTGAAGGAGTGTCCAAATGACAGAGACACATCTCTTGATGAAGATAACAATCATTCCTGGGACATCTTCAATGATCAAAGGAATGACTGGTAATACAGGTCATCAAGAAAATGGTTGACTCTTCCACGAAAGCAAGGAACCCTAGAATCTCTTTTATGTACCTGATCGCAAGAAGAACCTGATGTCCATCTCGGAAATGGAAGTCAAAGGTTACAGGGTGGCACTTATCGATTGAAAGGTACGTGTTTGAAAATATATCTTGTTAAGATGTTTTGAGTTCTGGGTTGTATCAAGTTGCAGGAAGTCCACTAGGGACCATGTCCGTTGACTCAGCACCGGAGGTCTGTGAGTCAGATGGTGACTTGAATGCCTGAATTCAAAAGGGAGCATGCAGGTACTTGTCTGAAATGTATTGAAGGAAAATATTATAAGGGGACCATTCTCCTCATGCAGCAGGTCCACAGGCTTGGGACAACCCGAGGAGTTTAAGACTCATGATCGGGAATCTCATGTATACAGGTGGAAGAAAGCCCTCTATGACTTGAAGCAAAACACCTCGGGCATAGTATGAGAGGATTGATAGCTGTCTAATGCAGCTGAGACTCACTAGGAGTGAAACCGATCCAAACCATTACTCGAAGGTTGTGGATGATAAACCTCTCATATCGGCACCTATATCTGACAGGTGCAGACCCTCTCATTTATAAGAGATAGAGGGAGTTGGATTCTGAATGTGAGAAGATAAGCTGCAAGCTTGTGACTGCCTCAAGGATCTTAACTTTCAGAGGTTATATGGTAGTGATGTCGGACCTGATTTGGGAAATGCCTCTGAGTTTCATAAACTCATTCGCGTTGATGTTCTTAGAGAACCTTCGTCCGGACATCTGTGTTGCAGTTAACATGATGAGCTCATATTTGGTTGAGCCTCATCATTTTCACTGGGTTGGTGCCAAGAATATTTTGAGATATCTTCGTGGCACGATAAACCATGGGCTGAGATACACTGTCGGGAGTGTGATACTCCGTGGATATACTGATGCCGATTGGGCTGGCAATGTGGTGGATCGTAAGAGCACATCTGGATGTTGTTTCAATC
>APFE030058391.1:0-12301 GCA_000404065.3 Pinus taeda
CTCCCGGCGCGGTTAAAATCGCTCCCGGAGCGCTTTTTTAATGCCCGGGAGGATCGGGAGCGATCGCTCCCTGATCGCTCCCGGGCTTAAAAAAGCGCTCCGGGAGCGACGGAGTGACCGCTCCCTAAGTCGCTCCCGAAAACGGCAGGGAGCGAAATTTTTTTAGGGGGAATCGCGCTCCCGAGGCGCTCCGGAGCCACTCCCGCCCGGAGCGCGCTTCGAGAGCGGGTTCGATGGGGGGGGGGGCGCTCCCCCGCAACTATGTATTGAACACAAATGATTTAGTATTTTGGATGCTTCCCAGTTGCTGTTGTTGTTGTTGCAACAACAATAGATGAGAGGGAGTTGCAGTGTAGATGCAGAGCTGACAACAATACGACAATATCAACAATAACACAGATGCAACATCAGAGTTGTGCAGTGGTTGGTGGGTAGCAGTGCCCAGACATCAACAACACGACAGATGATGATACAGAGATAGAGTGTTGTGGTAGGATGTGCAACACTAAAACACAGTCCTCGTTAAGAGGGAGTGCTAGATTTTGTAGCATCAAATGTGTTTTAACCATGAAATTTGGTGGAGAGGCTAGAATGCATGAGATCCCCAAAACCTAGAAATCGTTTCTGGAAATTCCACCTAAAGATGACTTAATTATGTTATTAACCTATTTTTTAATGTTTCCTTAGTCTAAACCTAGGAAAATTGCGTAATTTATTAGAATTAATTTAGTCAAGGTGAGAATAGTCTAGAAACTCACACGTGAGAATAGTCTAGAAACTCACACAGATCGACTTCAAGATGACCATAGCTTTTGATTAAGTTTTAATGTTGGCCGTTGGTGCTCCAACAGAGGATTATAAGAAGTCGATGAGCACATGGAGAACATACACAAGAGACATTTCAGCAGTTCGATTTCCTTGGCAGATCGATTTCCAGAGAGCAACAATGGTTGCTAGAGAGCCAGAGATCGAAGCAGAGACATTGAGGGGCAAGGACAGTGATCTAGTGGAAGTTTTCCAAATCCAAAGAGGCAGCGACAAGTGATAGAAGTGATCCACGTAGAAGCAGCGCAGTAGCTAAAGAAGAGCAATTCGAATTAGCTGGGGAGGAAGTCGATTCAGCTTCCAGAGGGCCAGAGAATCACTTCAAGTAGTAGAGACAGGCTAAACGACTTGCTTGGAGGTAGATTCGAGCCACTTGTGTGAGAGGAAGCACAAGGTCTGCGCAGAGGGCCTACATTGGGGTTTGGATTGCCAGATTTTCTGACGGAGCAAGTGTTGGGATTGCTTGTGGGCTAAAAGAATTTTCTCTCTAAATTATTTCTGTCAGATACTCTGTCATATTTTTATGTGTGTGCTAGATTTTCTTAGATTCCAGCGCTATTTTTCTTCCGCAATATTTGTTTGTGAAAATCACAGTGTGAATTATTTGGTATTTGTCGTAGCAAACTGCAAATAAATTGTTAAATAAATTAACAATTAGAAAAATAATTTCCAGTCGCTGTGATAGATTGAAAATTTCACAGGATTAAAGTATCTTAGGCCTATTATGATCAACAATAGTTGGTTCCTTTGGTTTTGATTCTTAGCTCCTTTCATCTTGCATAGGATTGGGGGACTCGGAGTGGATCTCATTGAGACTCATGGTTTAAGGGAGCCTTCAATTATGTAAAGGTGATCACAATTTTAGGGGTGGTCATAGTCTGTATGCATCCTTGGCTTTGGTGTAGTATTGATCAGATAGTTCTCAACATGGAGATCTCATACTGTTAGTAGTTCGTGTTTCTTTAAGTAGTGCATGTTTATACCTCATTTCAATAGGGGTACATATGGTCATTTCTTCATTTTTCATAACACTGTAAATCCAAAGGATGCAAGATAAAGCCTTGTAGGCCATGCGAGATTATGTATCAAAGTATCCTCGGCCTATTATGGTCGGCAAGAGCTGGTCCCTTTGGTTTTCATTCTTAGCTACTTTCATCTTGCATAGGATTGGGGGACTTGGTGTGGAACTCATTGGGACACATGGTTTAAGAGAGTCTTTGATTATGCAGGGGTGATCACAATTTTAGGGGTGGTCATAGTTCGTATGCATCCTTGGATTTGGTGTAGTATTGATCAGACAATTCTAGGATGGAGATCTCACAGTGTCAGTAGTTCGTGCTTCTTGAGGTAGTGCATGTTTCCCAATGCATGGTGTCTGTTGTTGCTCAAAATGCATAGGTACGATGCGACAAGTAATAGGACGAGGGCTGTCACTTTGATCCTTGGCCTATCTGTTCTAGCTATCTCCCAACAACAGGTTATGGGGGTTAGTCCCTATGGAATGTGAGAATGCGAGATTTGTTGGCAACCAACAAATCTGGGTGATAAAACTGAATGGCCTGACCACTTGGTTGATTTAGCAAGTTTTAGAGATTAGATTAGATTATTGCGTGAGACTAGTGCCTTATGGAGTCAAATACTTGATTTATATCAATTATATACCAAATGACCAGATGAACAATTGCTGCTTGGAGATGTGTTGCAATCCTATATGTTATGCAAATCTTACAATCTAGATGAGATGCAAAAATTCTTGGTTTATTTTAATTATATGCTTAGCTAAATGTATCCCTTAATCCTATTTTGAGGCTAGTCTCTAAAGTAGGTTGTAGAGAGAAGTCAAGGCAAAGCAAGCAATGGCTTGGTTAACGATACCTCTCCTTGAAAT
Source organism: Pinus taeda (assembly GCA_000404065.3). Lineage (NCBI taxonomy): Eukaryota > Viridiplantae > Streptophyta > Pinopsida > Pinales > Pinaceae > Pinus > Pinus taeda. The sequence goes on from APFE030058391.1 coordinate 2,714, forward strand.
CTAACTACCTGATGCCTCCGACGCTGCAGAGACTGTGGCTCTGACAACTGCAAGGTCACAATGTTAACCACTAGAGAGGGTCTATCCTTTGCAAGCGAAAAGAAGGGGGGGTGGCCCTATATGTCTATCAACCAATCTTATGCTTGGAGGTTAGTTAATTAGCGCAAAACTAGGCCTAGGATGTAAGTGCAAAATATGAGTGGTTAACTTTAGGTGAGATTGTTAAGTGTTTTAAGTACTTAAAAATGAATTATCCAGATAGCAGTATTCGATTAAAAGCAAAGGAAGTACCTTAGCGATTATAGAGACAATCTTCACCAAAAGTAGCGCTAAATGAAGCAATTAGATGACGCCAAAAAGTGCTATGTTAATGCAATTTCAAGATTACAATCCTACAATGGACAAATATCATTAACACACAAATCCAATGCTTCTCTTAACAAGATAAGAATGCCAAATAGACAGTGATAATCTTTCAACACAATTAGCAATTTCTTGAGATTACTTTGATGCCAAAATTGTAATGGTGATCAATTAAGTGCTTTTAAGAGTGCGTTAAAGTATTGCAAGGTTATGATCTTAGATGTGAAGCTTACTTGCAAAGAACAAGAAGTTAGTACACCAAAGTAAATCCATAAGAAGTGCTTATTCCACTTATGATCATGAAAAGCACTGTAACTATTTATCCACTAGCCAATGATAAGTGAAAATATTCCTTTAGAAACAATGTCATAAAAATGCTAGCAATTCTTTAGGCAACACAATGTATCAATGCTTTTCAATGACAATGCAACCAATGACAAGTAAGGATGCTTGCAATTAGAAAATATTACCCTTTAGCTTATGTTAATGATATTAATATAACAAGAGCAGACTTATGACTGCAGCAAGATAATTTTATGTGAAGAATGCCAATTTGATCCAAGTATACCATTTACCCTTTAGAGCATTTGTCTTCTTGTTAAGAAAATTGACTTAATGACTGCACACTTGCTTTGCCGATTAGATGAGATTGCAAACAGTGAATTAACTTATGTATGCAAGAGATGGTTGCAACAGAGACTGTGAGGCAGCAAAGAGACCAATGCTAACAACAGCTAGAGAAACAGTCCAGTCAACAAAAAAACACTTACCCAAGGAGCAATAGATGCAAAGAAATGAATGCCCAATGAGATAAGATGACTACCACTGTTATGTTCCTTATCAGACTTTTCAGTGCTTATACCAGACTTACATTAGTGTGACAGTCCTCAAAATTTATGAAAGATGCTAGATATTGACCAACAAATAAGTGTAAATGATTTCCCAATATGCTATGATTACTGTAGATTAGTATTTTAGGCCATTAATGATTTTATATTGCTGTAAACCAGTGTTTCAGTGCTGCAAATGAAACAATGATGAAAAAATGAGGATAGGAAGCAAACCATATGGTCAAAAGGCCTTGTTGGTGAACCAGAAGTCCTCCAATAAACTTGTTCACCACCTAAAACCACTTAAGACCCCTGCAAAACAAATTATTAGTGCCCAGAAATCACTGCCAACCAAGATAGGACAAAGATGAGGCAAGATAGGGCTAGAAGAGGTTGCGATGAGGATTAGGAGCTAGGAGGGGGGCAGCGGCCTAGGCTACACAGCTTAGAAGGCCTAGGATGAGGGGATAAGGGCCTTGTAAAGGCCTGCGGCAAAAGAGAGAGCGATCCTAGGGCTGACGGCAAGGGAAAGGAGGGGCTCAAAGAGGTTTTCAAGGACCTCAAAGGCCACGACTTAAGAAGAAAGGCCTTTTAGGGCCTGTGACACACCTAAACAAGGTGGATGAAGGGCTGCCGAGAGGAAAAAGGAGGTCTTAAGGCTACATGGCACCAAGAAACACAGCTGCGGCTCACAAAATATGAAGAGAGAAGCCAGTGGCTCACAAAGTATGAAGAGAAGCCCAATGAGATAAGATGACTACCAACTACTTTTATACCACTGTTATGTTCCTTATCAGACTTTTCAGTGCTTATACCAGACTTACATTAGTGTGACAGTCCTCGACATTTATGAAAGATGCTAGTTATTGACCAACAAATAAGTATAAATGATTTCCCAATATGCTATGATTACTGTAGATTAGTATTTTAGGCCACTGTCATGATTTTATATTGCTGAAAACAAGAGTTCATTGCTGCGAATGAAACAGTGATGAAAAGATGAGGATAGGAAGCAAACCATATGGTCAAAAGGCCTTGTTGGTGAACCAGAAGTCCTCAAATAAACTTGTCCACCACTTAAAACCACTTAAGACCCCTGCAAAACAAATTATTAGTGCCCAGAAATCACTGCCAACCAAGATAGGACAAAGATGAGGCAAGATAGGGCTAGAAGAGGTCGCGATGAGGATTAGGAGCTAGGAGGGGGGCAGCGGCCTAGGCTACAAAGCTTAGAAGGTCTAGGATGAGGGGATAAGGGCCTTGTAAAGGCCTGCGGCAAAAGAGGGAGCCCTCTTAGGGCTGATGGCAAGGGAAAGGAGGGGCTCAAAGAAGCTTTCAAGGACCTCAAAGGCCACGACTTAAGAAGAAAGGCCTTTTACGGCTTGTGACACACCTAAACAAGGTGGATGAAGGGCTGCCGAGAGGAAAAAGGAGGCCTTAAGGCTTCATGGCACCAAGGAACACGGCTGCGGCTCACAAAATATGAAGAGAGAAGCCAGCGGCTCACAAAATAGGAAGAGAGAAGCCAGCGACAGGGGTAATGGAAGCTTTGGCTAGGCTTACCTTAAAACAAAATTGGACCCTTGCGAACACCAAAGGGTGTTATAAAATGCCAAAATTGATCTTGAAATCTCCAAATATTACCTTGTAGGGCTTGCAGCCCTCCTTTTTGGCTACGCGTTGAGGCCCTAGGGCCTTTGTAGGCTAAATCAAAGCCTTTAGGGCTTGATTTGTTGAGAAATCTAGGGCATAGCAATTAGGCGATTTCTCTTCTATTGATAATTGCTTGTGAATGCTTTTTACTTCTTTAGATTAGGATTTTTTCTTTCATTAGATTATTATAGTGTTCTTCCTCATAAAACAACTACCAATGCATAAACAACAAAGAGACAAGAGACACATAATATAGGCTATCAACCAGGGCCAAAACCTCTCCCACTTGAAAGGAAAACCCAAATAAATTCTTCTTCTTATAGAGATTTCAATTAACGAATACCAAGACCAAGACCCTTGATGTATTTGCCTCTCCAAGAGCAAGACATAAAGCTTCCTTGATGAGATCCTTCTTGCTTGAGTCAACAATAGTCAAACCTCTGTTTGTTCCTTCTTCTCTGCTACCCTACATAATCCGACTTCTTTTTTCTCAGCTTCAGACCTACAATATTTTCAGTCCTAATTTAGAAACCCTAACACGAGTGGATGACCAACTTTGACCCTTGATTATCTTCGCTCTAGAGGGAGACCTCTGTTGGAAAATGTAACTAGCTTCGGTCTTCATTAAATATATTTGAGTCATCATGTAATGTACTTGTCAAAAGAATAAAGAAAAGAATTATTATTATTATAATTATTATGACTTATTAAAGCATGGGTTTCATGCTTGGGTCATCATGTTTTAGGTCAAAGTCCCCATTGAGGACTTCTCGGATTTATTCTGAGTTAATAGAGTCATTGTACTTTTAAAGAGACCCTTCTTGGGCTTTTGAATCATGTAAAAAGGTTAAATATTGAGTCAAATATGAATCATGTTGCTTCTACATCAAGTCGGCCTTAAGATGATCAAGTTGGCATCAAAGAGGGCTATTCGACCTCACCAAAGGACTATAAATGAAGCAGTTCGAATTCCATTTGAAGCACTCTCACAACAAGCAAGTTCAATATCTCTTGAAGATGGGAAAAAGTGCGAAGTGGAGGAAAGGAGACAAAAGGAGTGCGGATTTGGTCTAGGAGAAGGAAGGAAAATCGAAGTTTTGATGCAACTATCTCTCTCTCTCGTGTCCTAGTTTGGAAGATTGAAGTTCTCTTGTTGATGCCATAGTTAGTTGTTGCATGTTGATGCTGCTATAGGTCGAAGTTGCTATTGTTGGATGCTGCTTCCTGAAGAACTTGTATTGGGCCAAGATCAAATTCTCTAGGTAAAGATCGAAGTCTTCCAATGAAGATCGAAGTCTCCAAAGCGAGGTCAAAGTTTCTAGGTCGAAGAAAGTGCTACTACTGCTGCATCTATTGCTAGTTCAAGAAGGATCATCTGTAGAAAGGAAAGGAAGGTTGACTTGGTGTGGAGGAAAGTTTGTGTCAATGTCTAGAGTCTTGGAATATCTCAGGAAAACTATTGAAGGAAGAATTACTGACTGGGATTTCCCCTAGAGTGGGGTTTTCCCTGACTGTGAGCCTATATCTGGTGTCCATTGAGTTATGTGCTATTACTTTGGTAATTGCTTGATGAACTAAAAGAAAGAAGATATAAAGAAACCTAATAAGAAATCAAGAATATCACAAGTAATTATCAAGTATAAGAAAATCTTTTTGCCTTTCTGATTTTCTAACAACCTCTTCTTGACAATTCGACTTGAGATCTTCCTTTTCTTCACCCAAAAATACTCTCTTACTATGACCACAATATTTCGACCTTTTTCCTGCAATAGACATGTATGCAATCTTGCGCATGTGGAGTGTACTTGGCCCAAAAGCAGTCCCAAAACAATGCTAAAGACTTTGCTCTTCCTTCCCTTCTCTTCGCTTGTTATAAGGTTTCTTCTTGATGATCTTTGCACTTCTTTCTAACTTCAGACCTTGACTAAAAAATTGTCTCTGAAATGAGGACGAGTTGCCCTATTTATAGTGGTTTTCCCATCAAATAAGCCGACTTGAGCTGAGGGTGAGCTGACATGTCCTTTGGTGTAGATCCATTACTCCATCTTGAAACCAACTTGAAGGAGATACTTTAGCTTGGCCATGGAGGGCCTTTTTATTCTTTTAATGACTCATACAAATATGTAACATGCCCAAGAAGGGTCCTTTATACATGAAATTGACTCAATTTGATTTTATGACCTGTACTAAGGGCTCACAATGGGAGCCTTACCTAAAAATAAAATCCCTTGCCCGTGAAACCCATGAGACAAGCATTACCATAATGATTTTATTTTCTTCTTTGCAACAATTACATAAAATCACAATTACACATGTCATTATGAAGACCGAACCTAGTTACACTTTTCAACACTCCCTCTTAACTAGGGAGGTATGCATAATGGTACTTTGTCATTGTCAATTTGAAGAATTCTCATAAGATAAGTTAGATTGGTAACCCATCTCTGTAGCATCATATCAACCAACAATTTCACATAGCAAGGTCTTGACTAACAACTCTATCTCACCACAAGGTCTGATCTCAATGTTGGCGAGACCAATGATGTATAAACACCCTCATCATTGTCTCTCTCGGAACATACCCCACTCGAGTTCTCAAGGTGTGTTCCGCCAAGACTATTCTTATCTTGGATTCCCAGTCCTCAAAGAATATCGGTCCTCTACGACTACTCTCATCTTGGATGCCCTAACTCATCCCCAAAGAGCATCAGATGTCAGATGTTTACTCAATCTTCCATTCTGTTTTCCCAAATAAAGACAAGAATGATGTGTCTATCTCTCCCTCTTAATTAAGGAAGACATACCTATATTCCAATGAAGGAATGTACCTACGCTCCCTCTTGGCTTAGGAATTTTGCTTCCAAGTTTCTACCAAGTAAGAAACTTGTTTCCAGGCTCCCTCTTAATTAAGGACCTATAGCAGCTCCTCAGGTGGAGATGATGGGGCAACTAGTTGCTTGAAGAACTCCTCCTCACGATGTCATAAACTTCTTTTCTTTATTCAAGAGTCTTCATGTTTTGGGACTTCTTTGTAGGGCACAAACCATCCATCACTTTCATCCATGAGTCAGTCATGTCATTATTCCTTTCATCGGAACGTGATCCATCAGTTCATATCAGACCTTCCTTCATGCCATGATGCCTTCTTCATGCCATGTTTCCTTAAGGATCCTTCATCCTACTACATGGACATCAATGTTGGAAGATATCCATAGCTCTTCCCTTGGCAGCCCTACATAAGCCCATCTAGATATCATTCAAAAATTAAGGAATATCGAACTGACTAAGTTCAATATTCCTTGCTCAAGAAAAAATATTTTTGTCTTTAAAGTGTCGGAATACCCTCCAAGATCAAGTCGGCCTACAAGATGTCAAGTTAGCTTAATTGAAGAGCCACGTCTACCCCTTGAAGAAGCCTATATAAGGAGAGAAACTTGTCCTCCAAAGACACACTCACTCATCTCTCATTCTATGTGAAGAAGAGGACAAAAGGAAGGATGAAGAAGGACAAAGTGTTTTGGGTTAATTCTCTATCTCTCATGTGCTAGAAAAATCTAGGGTTTCTCGCAAGGGTTTCATCTACTTCGATCTTGGAAGGAAGGAAGGAAAGAAGGCAAGCAAAGGCTACTAAGGGTATCTCTCAAGCCCTATGTCACAAGGAAAGGCAAGCGAAGGATAAAAGAAGCCTCTAGGAAGAAGATCGAAGTTTCCACGTGTGGCAGCAATAGTTGCAAGGAAATCAAAAATTTCAGATTTGGAGTAGGAGGTTGAAGTTCTTGCAACAGGAGGCTGAGTTGGTGCAGTTTGGGAGAGATTGACCTAGGTTTGGCAAGTACAAGGTTTGCACATTATCTCAAGAGGTTGATCTTGATCTTGGAGGGTATTGGTCTGAGTCATAAGGTCTTGGTATTTGTCAATTGAAAGATCTATAAGAAGTGAAGAGATTTGAGGGTTTTCCCCTTAAGAGAAGGGGTTTTGGCCCTGGCTTGCAACCTATACACTGTCTCACTATTCTTATTGTTTTGGTCGTTGTTTGATGTTTCTCACACTATAGTAATAAGGATCAAAGCTAATAAGTAAAAAGATAACACAAACAATTATCAAGTTGAAGACAATTAACATATTCATTGCCCTATTGAATTCTCAACACATGGACTTCAATTTCAACCATCTTTCAGGCTTTTCTATGATGATTTCACGGGCTCTTGCTTTCAATGCTTTTATGATGCCATGATGCATCCCATCATTTTTCTTAGTGAATCATGATAGACATATCTTACAATAGAAGACTTAATAACATGAACTTGAAAAGAACTTAGGTGACGAAGACTATCTTAGTCATAGCAGAGATCTCTTACTTCCTCTTTCTTAGACTTCTTCTTTTCAACTTCCTCTACTTCTTCGATGATATGGGCTTCTTTTCTACCTCTTTTATTATTGTCCTTCTTGAGCTTAGAACAATCTCTTTTGTAATGCCCATATTCTTGACATCCATAGCATTGAATTTTAGCCATGCTCCTTCTCTTTTTTTGAGAACCAAATTTTCCAGACTTTACTTTTTTCTTTGTCATAACAACACATGCTTCATTTTGCTCACTCGTTCCCACATCAGTTTTAGCCTTTAGCCTGGTTTCTTCAATCTTGCATAGTGACCATAGATCTTGGAATGGAGTAGCTTCTTTCTTCCCATAAACGCTTGAAGTAAAGTTCCCCGCTCCTCTAGTAGTGCATTTAGTACTATAGTGGTCATCTCTTTGTTAGACATTACTTCTCCCAGGTCTTGAAGTTCATCCCTTATTTAAGATATCCTCATAAAGTATGAGCCTATTCCTTCTTCTTTTGATATCCTTAGCTTGTAGAGTTTTGGCTTTAGAGAGATAACTTCTCGTGCAGTGCTTACAGAAAACAACTCTACCAATTTGTCATATATTTCTTTTGAGGTGTCTAGTTTAGATACATATGGAATGAGGGGATCCTTGATAGATTCTATTAGAATCCTTTGAGCCCTCACTTTGCCTTTCATAAACTTCACAAGTGCTTGAGCATCTTCTTTCGCTGGTTTGGTGATAGATCCTTTGACATGTTCCATAACCTCATTTTCAATGAGATTCAGATCTGTCCTCTTCTTCCATGCAAGGTAGTTTGAAGCCCCAACCAATTTGTTGCTTTCCTTGCAAAAAGACATTTTGACAGATTCAAACATAAATATACTTACTTGAGAAGATGCTTCCTTGAATTTGATGATAGTAAAGATGATAGAGAACTTCTCCTTGATGAAGATAGATCTTTTCAAGAGTCATTCTCGACTTCACAAAGAAGGAGATTTAGATCTGTTGATGGTGATGTTTTTTGTTGATGATGATCAATGATGATTTCTTGATGATGTCTTCAATGGTAAGGACCTTGCTTCGACGAGCGGGAAATCGCCTTAGAATTTTGATGACAACGTCCTTGGTCTTGCTTCTCTAGAAAGGAGCTTGATGTATAAGTCCTTCAACTTGAGTAGGGTCTTTGAGGTCTCTTGAGATGACTTGAGGATTCCAAGACTTCTTTCTAGTGTAGATTTCTTCTTTGATCTAGGGTTTTTGATAGATCTTGACTTCCAGATTCGCTTTGATGCCTTCCTCGAGATTGATCCTTAAGTGTCTCTTGATAAGATGCCCTTCCTTGACTTTGTCACCTTAGCTCTAATACCATGTTGAGAAATCTAGGGCGTAGCAATTAGTTGATTTCTCTTCTATTGATAACTGCTTGTAAATGCTTTTTACTTCTTTAGATTAGGACCTTTTCTTTCATTAGATTATTATAGTGTTCTTCTTCATCAAACAACTACCAATGCATAAACAACAAAGAGACAAGAGACACATAATATAGGCTATCATCCAGGGCCAAAACCTCTCCCACTTCAGAGGAAAACCCAAACAAATTCTTCTTCATATAGAGACTTCAATTAACGAATAACAAGACCAAGACCCTTGATCTATTTGCCTCTCCAAGACCAAGACACAAAGCTTTCTTGATGAGATCCTTCTTGCTTGAGTCAACAATAGTCAAACCTTTGCTTCTTCCTCCTTCTCGGCTACCCTTTAGAATTCGGCTTCCTTTTACTTTGCTTCAACCTGTAATCTTTTCAGCCCTAATTCAGAAACTCTAATACGAGTGGATGACCAACTTTGCCCTAGATTATCTTTTCCCTAGAGGGAGACCTCTTCTTGACAATTCAGCTTGAGATCTTCCTTGTTCTTTACCCAAAAATACTCTCTTACTATGACTGTAATATTTCGGTTTTTTTCTTGAAATATACAAGTCTGCAATCTCGCACGTGTGGAGTGTGCTTGGCCCAATAATAGTCCCAAAACAATGCCAAAGACATTGCTCTTCCTTTCCTTCTCTTCGTTAGTTATAAAGCTTCTTCTTGATGATCTTCACACTTCTTTATAACTTCAGACCTTGACTGAAAATCTGTCTCTGGAATGAGGATGAGCTGTCCTATTTATAGTGGTTTTCCCTTCAAATAAGCTGACTTGAGGCGAGGGTGAGCCGACGTGTCCTTTGGTGTAGATCAATTATTCCATCTTGAAGCCGACTTGAAGGAGATACTTTAGCTTTGTCTTGGAGGGCCTTTTTATTCTTTTAGTGACTCGTACAAATATGTAACATGCCAAGAAGGGTCCTTCATACATCAAATTGACTCAATTTGACTTTATGACCAATCCAAAGGGTTCACAATGGGAGCCTTACC
>APFE030058391.1:12517-59266 GCA_000404065.3 Pinus taeda
TCTCCTCTTATTGAAGAATTAGTCCAAAAGGCTAGACATCTTGCCTTGGAGGAAAGAACCCTTGAAACCCTAGCCCTAGGGCCAGTTCTTCCACAAAAATTTCGATCTCCTTTGGTGGCTTGATAATTTGCATGCACAAAATGAATGAAAGAATTCCCAAAATCCCAAATATATACAAAAAATATAAACCCCAAAAATAAAACCCCAATAGTTGCAAAAAAAAAGTTAGAAATAATTTACAAATTATTTTTACAAAATATCTACAAATATACAATGTTTTGCAAATTAAATACTGGAGAAATATTTCGAATAATAGCAGTGGATAAATGTATTTTTCGAAAAATTAGAATATTGGCCACAAACCCTTGTGCAAAATTAGAATACCTTGTAGTAATCCCAGATCCCAAACATAGTTGGCTCTTCCCCAAAGTTAGTGAGTTTGGAGCCCAAGGGCTAGTGTACCTGCAAATCTCTATAATTTTTCTCAAGTAGAACTGTTAAATCATATGGTGAATGAGATCACCTTGGTAGATAAAATCACAATTTTACCGATAGAATGCTCTTATCACTAACAAATGAAACAACAATTCGTTAAAATTTTTAGCACAATATAGGAAAACACATAATTAGCACATACCACAGGTCAATGGATGATGAACACTATGAACTGAACCCCAAAGTCTTTCTATTATGATATAGAAACGTTCCATGCAGAGCAATGGCTCAATACCAACATTACAAAAATTACATTATCTAGAGATATCCAAAAATCAGAATGGCTTGAGAAGCAAAATGGATTCTATTTATAGAGAGATCCTCCAAGTGGAAAATAACGGCTAGTTGGCTTGATCCTAGTCAAAATAATTTTGATTGTTGATAATAACTTGATGATTTTTTAATCTCAACCGTCAAATTTTTTATTTTGAGGAAAAATTCGATTTTTTTTTAAAACCCATTTTTAATTAATCAAAAAATTAATATTATGGATTAATTTCCTAAAAAAATTGACTTTGACTTAACCACCAATGTCCAAGGGCTTAATTTTTCGTAAAATATCCATTTTTCCCTTGATGGGGGACCTCCAAAATTTAACTTCTTTTTGATCCACATAATTAGCACATACCACATATCAATGGATGATGAACACTATGAACTGAACCCCAAAGTCTCTATTATGATATAGAAACGTTCCATGCAGAGCAATGGCTCAATACCAACATTACAAAAATTACATTATCTAGAGATATCCAAAAATCAGAATGGCTTGAGAAGCAAAATGGATTCTATTTATAGAGAGATCCTCCAAGTGGAAAATAACGGCTAGTTGGCTTGATCCTAGTCAAAATAATTTTGATTGTTGATAATAACTTGATGATTTTTTAATCTCAACCGTCAAATTTTTTATTTTGAGGAAAAATTCGATTTTTTTTTTAAACCCATTTTTAATTAATCAAAAAATTAATATTATGGATTAATTTCCTAAAAAAATTGACTTTGACTTAACCACCAATGTCCAAGTGCTTAATTTTTCTTAAAATATCCATTTTTCCTTTGATGGGGGACCTCCAAAATTTAACTTCTTTTTGATCCACGATTTTTTTGATTATTTTCTACAAGCCCTGCGGGAACAATGTAAAAGTGATGCTAGTATGATGAGTTTGAGTCATGTAACATGCCTAGGTAACTTGGGACCTTGCTATCAAGTGAGTTTACTCTGGGAGGTTTTTTTCCACTTGGTTAATTATCATTTTCCTCCAAGAATTTAATAATTAATGAATTTTTTCCTCCAAGCATAACCCCAAATCCAGAGTATGGCTTTGATGGTGAGACCTTGAGTGAGTCCTTGTGTCTAGAGTCATTGTATATTACCATACTAGATCACACGAAAAATTTCGTGGAATTTGATTAAGTTTAGGGGGTTATTTTTAAATTTTTTCGCATGGTGGAAATTGGAATAAATTTTGTTTATGAAGTCTAGAGAAGTTGTATGGGGCATGTGTATTCAAAATTACACCTTTCACCTTCAACTTTCTATTATGACACACTTTGAGTGGTAAAAAATATGTTATAGACCCTCAAAACCCACTTTTCTTAAGTTTAATGGGAAATCTAGTAATAAATTAAATAAAAAATAAGTTAAATAGAGAGAAATAAATAGCTCCATGTGACAAAATGACTTGGAAATTATCTTAAGTGAATGGACAAGTGGAGGATGATTTGGCACCTTGCATCATAAATTCATGGCCCACTCAAGAAAATCGATTTTTTTGGCATTAATGCAGTAGCTGGTGACTTGGACAATTGAATTTTTGAGGAGTTAATGCACATGTGAGATATTTGGAAGATATTGATGGAGATATTCTTGGGAGTTTGTCTCCACTTGTGTTCCTCTTCACAGTTGGCACATCATCTCTACATTGAATTTGGCTTAAGGAGGGACCACACAATTCCCAAGGAGATTACGCTGAGCTCATTGGAAGCATCTACATGAGTTGTCATCACATGGTTTGATCTTCGAGTTTGACTTGAGTTAGCTCCTTGATTGGTTAACACTTGGATTTGCTCATCTTCACACTTGGAGAATTCAATTTTGCTTGAGGATATCTTGGTGCCACATATGGAATTCGGTTTGTATGGGTGGCTACTTTATCTCTCCATTTGGAATTCGATTTCCTTCTTGGGATCTTCACCATGGCTATTTGTCACTTGGATGCTACATTGGGATTTTCTCCCATTTCTCTATATGATAGAGCTTTGAGCTCTCATATTGAATCAATTGTTTACTAGCTTGTGCTTGCGGAAGTGTTGCTATTTTGTACACTTCTCAAGAATTGCAATAGAAAGACTTTGGGGTCCATTCATGGGTGTTCTTCCTTTGGAGCATGGTACATTGTGAGCTATTGGTCTAATCTCTTTTAATTATGCTTTGAGTTATTTCATTTTCCATATACTCTTGTAGACTTGCTAGTGTAAAGCTATCTTGCATTAACATTTGATTTGGAAGTAGGCTCTAAATGTTGGAAGTTCTAGCTTATTTTCAAATAAATTTCTAGAAGTTTCAATTCATTGTTTGCTTCTCTAAATCTATATAAACTAATATGTGATTGGAGTATTGTAGAAGAATTATTTTTGTTGGATCAAGCGTGAAGGGAAGTCTTTGGCAGACCAACCCACTTTTGAAGCATCTTCAAATGAACCCTCATTTGTTATTTGGATTTTCATAGTTCATCTTACGAAGAAGTGTTCTTACAGGGATTCATTTGGACATAGCTTTTATACAAGCAAACATTTCATATTTTAAATATTTTCAAATAGTGTTTCGTTAATTTTATATTAGCTACTTGAGAGCATTTTTTAAACTAAAGCAAGTGATGGGGTTTACTCTCATCACTTAGTTTGGCTTCTTGTACATTATTTGTATGATATTTATTCATTTTACATGTTCTCTCTACACTATTTGTGCCTTGTTTTTGCAGCCCATAGTTGGAGTGTTGATAGCAAGAGACTTGAGGAAAACTAACTATATTCTTGTAGGACCTCTCGAGCCTTCAAAGTTCATCTTCTAGGAGGCTGTGGGCATTTGAAGAGGGTTGCCATTTAGCTAGGCCGTGGGCATTTGAGGAGGATTTCTCACTTGGCAAGGCCTTGGACAAAGAAGACTAACTCCTTTTCTCTTGCAAGAGTTCATCCTTCATTGGAGGCTAATATTTGGGATACCAAGAGACACCTAACATTTTCAAATTTGAGAGCATTCTTATTGTACTTACCTTAGTTTCTAATTTTGACTTTCAAAAAGGAAATTTAGTGCTTGAAAAGCCTCATATGTTGCAAAAGATTTTTCTTGAAGTTTTAGTTAATATCCTTTAGAAGGTTTCTCATCTTTTTAACAATCTAATAAAAAGGCTTATTTTTTCTTGTGGGAGCTTCTGTTTCACCCAATACATCTTTTTCTCTTTATTTAGAAGGAGAAACATGTGGGTGGATTGATCTTGCATTGTTTTCTTAGTTTTCATTTTGCATGCTTTAAGAATTAACACAATCTCACCATTACAATCTAACTTTTTAAATTTGATTTTGCTACTATTTTTCATTTTATGCCTTGCATTTTAAGTTTTGCTTTGAAGTACAACTTGAGATTTCAGCTCAACATTAATTATGTTTTTCATAGCTTAAAAATTCAATATCTCACAAACTACTAGAAGTTTCGGGGCAAGAAAGGGCTCATTGGAAAGAGGATTTTTTTTTTCTTTAAGATGGTCTAGGTCCCATGTTGAAAGATTGCGTTCAAGATGCCTAGTTTTATTTTTCTTTGAAACTGCCTTAAATTTTGTGCATAAAATGTTTGGGACAATATAGCTTCTCCATTGTTTTGCATCAACAATATTATTATGAGTGTCATCATGAGGGTATCCAGCATGAGTGTATCCAACAATGTCATCATGAGTGTGTCATGTAAGAGTGTAGTATCCCGTGTCATCATATTATAGTGCAATGATATGTCATAGTGCAACATCCATCAATTTGCCATTAGGAGAGCTCAAAAACAGTCTTCCAATCATGTCATCAAGACCATCATCAAGTATCATCAAGTATAGTCATCGATATGTCATCAAGGGCTTGTATATTAGATACATCATTGGCACTTAAGGTCTAGATCATCAATCAAGGCACTTGGCAACATCATAGTTAGTTCAAGGACTTATTAGGGCAAGACTTCTTCATTAGTGGCTTGACATATTAATAGCTTGACGTCTTCATTAATGGCATCCTTATAAAACAAGAGGGACTTGTCATCATGAGCAGGGACATCATCATAATATTCATCACAAGAATATTTTCCATCCGAATAATGGCATATTGACATCAATGACAATTTTGATTAACAGTAAGACCATATATGTATGTAACAACCTAGTTAATCCTACTTTTTTGGTGACAATTTCTATCCTAGGAGGTTTTTCATCTCACCGATTCATGTGTGTTTCTAAATATGGATGATCGACAAAGTTTTTCCCTCCAACCTCACCCCAAAGCTAGGGTGGATTTTGTCGTCAAGATCTTAGGTAAGTCCTAGTGTTTTAGTCGAGTCTTCTGTAAAGTGATTTGGGAATAATTTGAGCTAATTGGCTAAATTATTTTATTACGAATCACTAGGTCTACTAGATTATATTTGAGTCGTAGAATTGGGTGAATAATTGAGGGTCTATAACGTGTTGAAGAAATAGGTTTGGTCTTCATAAATATGAAATGTACTTTTGCTTCTTGTATTTTGTAAAAGAAAGAAAAGTGATTATTATTATAATTGAGCTTGGGTTTCTTGCCCAAGAAATTTGTTTTATAGGTTAAGCACCAATTGAAAGTGCTTCTAGGATTGTCCTAGGTCAAGAAGTCAAATAGGGACATTGTCATAATATGAAGACCCCATCGGCCATCTTGTAAATTGTAAAAAGAATTATTTTTGTATTTTATCGAGTCTTCCAAGACCAAATCAGCTTGCCAACCTGTCAAGTCGGCCTAGAAGTTGGAATTTGTACCTGTGGAAGGTCTACATATAAGAGACAGTTCGACCTCATTTGGACGCACTCTTTCCTCTCTCTCTCATGTGAAGGAAGAAGCAGAAAAGGGCAAGCGAAGAAGGCAGGAGAAGGAGAAGAAGTGTTTTGGGTTCCTCTCTCTCTCTTTCTCTCCACACGTGCAAAGAAGAGGGTTGAAATTTTGCAGTTTTTCGCTAGAGTTTTTGCTGTCGGGCTAGGGTTTCATTGTGGAGGTTAGATCTGGTGAAAAAGAGTTGAAGGAAGGACCAACAAAGGCCCCTTCTGATCCAGAAGACAAATTAGGTCAAGCGAGGCAGTTGGAGGCCAAGAAGAAGCAGTTCTAGTCCACACGTGCGAAGTAGCTGCTGCTGTCAGGGGACGAAGTTGTAGATCTGTAGTTAGGGCCGTAAAGTTGTGGCTGGAGGTCAAATTAGTGTTGCCGGAAGAGATTCTGCTGGGTTTGGAAAGCAGTGAAGCTAGCATATTCTTGAGAAGCTAATCTTGGTCTTGGAAGGGCTTTAGTGTTGGTCAAAGGTCTTGGTATTCGTCAACAAAGAATCTATAAGAAGAGATTGAAGGGTTTTCCTCTTAATAGGAGAGGTTTTGCTCTCGCTTGGAGCCTACATCTTGTGTACTTGTATTTTGTTGATTTTGTTTTGGTATCTGTGAGATGATTGAAGAACACACAATAATAATATGAAGAAGAAGATAATCCTAATAAGTAAAGTGACATCACAAGTAGTTATCATAGTTAGAAGAATCAGTAATGTCATCTTGCCTTAGATTCTTTAACATGGTATCAAAGCTATGGTTTGCACAAGGCATGAAGAAGATCAACCCTATTATAAAGAAGTGTTCATCATCAACAAGTCTCATCAAGCAAAGTTTCAAGGTAGTATGGAATAATCTCTTCTCTTCTAAAGATCTCAAATCTTCAAAGAATGAAGGATTGTTCTCAGCCCTCACTTGAACATTTCAAAATATGGGTGATTGATAGTGGAGCTTCAAGACACATGACTGGATTTCACAAGCAACTCAAAACCCTATCCAAAGGGAAGTCCTCATACTTTGTGGAACTTGGTGACAACAAGAGCTATCTGATAAAAGGCATTGGATCTACATCAATTGAGCTGGAAGGAGGAGGTAGCATTCATCTCAACAACATTCTATATGTTCCAGGTTTGTGCAAAAATCTTATTTCTGTTTCATCCTTAGAATAAAAAGGAGATAGAGTTGCTTTTATAGATGGTAAAGTAGTGGTTTGGGCTAAAGATTCTAGTATTGAAAAAGCTAGAACCATTGGAGTTCGACAGGGAAGACTCTACATACTCTCATCTCCTCTAAATCAAGCACTTGTCCACATTGAGATGAGTTTGTGTGAACTTTGGCATAGAAGATTGGGCCATCTTCATTACAAGATCTTGCCAACTCTAAAATCCATTGTAAATGGGTACCAAATCTCAAAGAAGACCATGAAGGAGTCTGCAAAGGTTGTGCTCTGGGAAAGAATGCAAAGAAACCATTTGCAAATAGTACATCTAGAGCTCAATAGATTCTAGATCTCATCCAATCTGATATATGTGGTCCCATGTCTAAATCACTTGGAGGCCATCTATATTGTGTTACTTTCATGGATGATCATTCAAGGAAAACTTGGGTTTATTTACTTAAATTCAAGGATGAAGATTTCACAAAATTTCAAGAATTCAAGGTAGAGGTAGAAAATCTCAGAGAAAGAAAAATAGAGATTCTAAGGTCAGACAATGGAGGCGAGTATACTTCCAAAGAACTCATTGTTTTTTGTAAGGAGGCTGGGATTAAGAGGGAGCTTATAGTTCCATACAATCTCGAGCAGAATGGAGTAGCTGAATGAAAGAATAGAGCTATAGAAGAAAGTCTCAAGGCTATGTTCCATGATCAAGATCTACCGAAATTCCTATGGGGAGAAGCAATGAAGACTGCAATATACATTCAAAATAGAAGTCCTCATAGGTCACTTGGAAATATAACTCCAGAAGAAGTCTTCACTAGGAAGAAAACAAATATTGATCATCTCCGGATATTTGGGTGTCTTGTATATATTCACATTCCCAAGGACAAAAGAAAGAAGCTAGATCTTGCAAGCAAGAAAGGAATATTTGTTGGATATAGCAATTCTTCTAAGGCTTACAGGATCTACATAAAGGAAGGACATCAAATAGAAATAAGCAGAGATGTAATTTTTGATGAGAGCATTGCCTTCAAGAAGTCTAAAGATCTCCCATCCGATTCTGATGAGGAGGATCTTCCTATGTTTGAGGAAGAAGCAAATAAGGAAGAATAAGTCTCTCATCATGAAGAAGGTCCCAGTGAATCAATCTCTTTCCCTGAAAGAAGAAGGAGACCTAACTAGTTAACTTCTACACTTCAAGAAGCAGAAGGTCACACCGCACGAGGAAGATTCATGGAGAGCAAGAAACGGAAAAGATACTCAGGGTATGCAACATACATGTCAAAGTTCATTGATGATGAACCTTCCACTTTCGAAGAAGCAACCGAACACCAAGAATGGAAGAATGTAGTGAATGAGGAATGCCAATCTATTATGAGGAATGGAGTCTGGGAAATTGTCCCAAGACCGGAAAACAAATCGGTGGTAACCTCTAGGTGGCTATATAAGATCAAGCATGCTGCAGATGGAAGCAAAGATAAATTCAAGGCTAGATTCGTGGCTCGAGGCTTCTCTTAGGAAGAAGGAATTGACTATGAAGAGACCTTTGCTCCCACAACAAGTATACCATGATTCGATCTCTGATATCTTTGGCAACATCAATGGGATGGAAGGTACATCATATGGATGTCAAAACAACATTCTTGAATAGTACCACAGATGAAGAAGTCTACATAGAGCAAGCATTGGGAATTGAGGTAAAGGATAGAGAAACTAATGTTTGCAGATTGAAAAAAAGGCACTTTATGGCCTCAAGCAAGCTCCTAGGGCATGGTATATAGAATGGATGCATACTTGTAAAGGTTGGGTTTCAGGAAAAGCACGGGAGATCCTAATCTCTACATAAAAGTAAAGAATGATGAACTTGTAATCATTCTTCTATATGTAGATGATCTTCTATTAACTGGTAATGAAGAAAGAATTCAAGAGTGTAAGAAAATTCTGGCAGCCGAATTCAATATGAAGGATTTAGGACTTATGCATTATTATCTGAGGCTGAAAGTCTGGCACGAATCAAATGAAATCTTCCTGGGACAAGGAAAGTATGTGATAGAGCTATTGAAAAGGTTTGATATGATGGAATGCAAACCCATGACAACTCCAATGATCACAAACTTGAAAATGTTAAGGAATTCTGGATCCAATTCAGTTGATCCTACAAAGTACAGACAAATGATTGGCTCCTTGATGTATCTGGTGAATGCTCGGCCAGAAAAATGTTTCGTAGTAAATGTTCTCATCCAATTTCAAATGGAACCAAGACATGATCATTGGATAGCTGCCAAGCATGTACTGAGATATCTCTAGGGAACCGTCCATACTACCTGAAGTATGAGAAAGGAAAAGATGTTCCTCTTGAAGGATTTACTGATTCCAATTGGGGAGGCAACGAAAAGGATGGAATAAGCACTACAGGAGGACGTTTTAGCTTGGGATCCTTCATGGTCTCTTGGATGAGTAGAAAGCAAGAGATAGTGGCTTTGAGTAGTGCTAAGGCCGAGTACATCGCAGCCTGTGAAGTGATTAGGGAAGCGGTCTGGTTAAGGAAGATGTTATCTGATCTATTTATAGGACCGTTGGATCCTACCATAATACATTGTGATAATACAAGCTATATAAGACTGTTTGAGGATCTGGTATTTCATGGAAAGACGAAGCACATAAACAACAAGTACCACTACATTCGAAAATTGGTACAAGATGGTGTACTGAGGTTGAATTATATCCCCACCGATGATCAAATTGCTGATATTTTGACAAAATTTCTTCCTAATAAGAAGCTTGTGTATTTTAGAAACAAGCTCGGATTGGTTGACATATCTTCCCTAGTTGAGAGGGAGAGATAGACACATCATTCTTGTCTTCATTTTAGAAGAAAGAATGGAGGATTGAGTAATCATTTGGCATCCAATACACTTTGAGGATGTGGCAAGACATCCAAGAATAGAGTAGGCAGACCGATATTCGTTGAGGGCTGGGGATCCAAGATAAGAATCGTTCTAGAAGGTCATACTTGGTGAACAGCCGGGTGGGTATGTACCTTGAGAGACAATGATGAAAGTGTCTATAATCATTGGTCTTGCCAACATTGTGCTTTGATCTGTTGAGAGATAGAGCTATTATTCAAGGCCTTGCTATGTGACAATGTCGGTTATGATGATGCTATACATATGGATTACTAGTCCGACTCTTCTTATGTGATTTCTTCAGTATTGAGAATAGCCATGTACGATTTATGAATACCTCCCTAGTTAAGAGGGAGTGTTAAAGAAAGTGTAACTAGGTTCGGTCTTCATAAATCTGAAATGTACTTTTGATTCTTGTATTTTGTAAAAGAAAGAAAAACTATTATTATTATTATTATTGAGCTTGGGTTTCATGCTCAAGAAATTTGTTATATAGCTCAAACACCAATTGAAAGTGCTTCTAGGATTGACCTAGGTCAAGAAGTCAAATAGGGACATTGTCATAATATGAAGACCCCATTAGGCATCTTGTAAATTGTAAAAAGAATTATTTTTGTGTTTTACTAAGCCTTCTAAGACCAAGTCGACCTAGAAGCTGGAATTCGTACCCTTGGAAGACCTATATATAGTAAACAGTTCGACCTCATTTGGACACACTCATTCCTCTATTTCTCATGCGAAGGAAGAAGCAGAAAAGGGCAAGCGAAGAAGGCAAAAGAAGGAGAAGAAGTGTTTTGGGTTCCTCTCTCTCTTTCTCCACACATGAGAAGAAGAGGGCTGAAATTTTGCAATTTCTTGCTAGGGTTTCGACTGCCGAGCTAGGCTTTCATTGTGGAGGTTCGATCTAGTGAAAAAGAGTTGAAGGAAGGGCCAACAAAGTCCCCTTCAAGATCCAGAAGAAAAACTAGGTCAAGCGAGGTAGCTGGAGGCCAAGAAGAAGCAGTTCTAGTCCACATGTGCGAAGTCGTTGTTGCTGCCCGGGGATGAAGTTGCAGATCTGCAGTTAGGGCCAAAAAGCTATGGCTAGAGGTCGAAGTAGTGTTGCTAGAAGAGATTTCACTGGGTTTGGAAAGTAGTGAAGCAAGCATATTCTTGAGAAGCCGATCTTGGTCTTGGAAGGGCTTTAGTGTTGGTCAAAGGTCTTGGTATTCGTCAATAAAGAATCTATAAGAAGAGATTGAAGGTTTTCCTTTCAAGAGGAGAGGTTTTGCCCTGGCTTGGAGCCTACATCTTGTGTACTTGTATCTTGTTGATCTTCTTGTTTTGGTAGCTGTTTGATGATTGAAGAACACAATAATAATAATAAGAAGATAATCCTAATAAGTAAAAAGTCATCACAAGCAATTATCATAGTTAGAAGAATCATTAATGTCATCTTGCCTTAGATTCTTTAACACAACGATCGGGTGTTCCCCCTTCATGTATTAAAATGTAATATCTTGATGTAAAATATATCTTAGTGCATGGTCCCTCATATTTAGACACCATGACTAAGTTATTTAAGGGTTGGAAAAAATTATTAATCCCCTCATGAGTCAATTAAATTTTTTGGCAAAAATAAATTAAAATCCCAAGGCAAAAATTTAGTTAATTTTAAGTCTTAGGAAAAATTAATTCTCCAAAAGGTAAAATTTGTGGGTCTCAAAGAAATTAATTTTGGAGGTCTCCAACCAAGGGAATATTGAAAATTTCAAGAGATTTTGGACCCTTAGGCCTTGGTAGTTAAGTCAAATCAATTTTTTGAGGAAATCAGCTCAAAATAATTAGTTCTGAGTTGATTAAAATTCAATTAAATGAAAAATTCGAATTTCCTCAAAAATAAAATAATTTCGATGGAGGAGATTAAAAAATAATTAAATATTTTTCAATGTTCGAGATTACTTTGATGGGGATCAACCAACTAGGCCTGGGAGAACTAACCTATAAATTAGAGGTCACTTGTCAATAATCATCCAATCATTGAATCGTGTACTTGTTCTTGAAGATCTCTTGTACTATATTTTGGAATAATACAAATGCAAGTCTTTGGGGTTTTATTTGATGGTGGTGTTCCTCTTCTACATCTTATGGTAATCTTGTTCTTAATATTCTGCTGGTTGTTATCTTAATGAATTGTTGATTAATAGCTCTTGTAGAGTAATTTATTGCACATGTATCTTGCATAGGTCGCTGGATTTAGGATAAGAATTTTAATTGGATTGAATTAGCAAGTATCTGTAATTCTTGAAAATTTTATTTTTATCTTATTTTTCTATTGATTTAACATTTTAACTTTAAGTGTGCATAAAACTTTCGGTTTTAGAATTGGGCGTTTGGGGAAGTCCTCAACTGGACCAATTGACTCCCAAGGAAATAAGATCTGAAGACCCTTCCAAATTTGATTCCCCAGGGTTATTTTACGATTTCCTCTTGTAGTGTTTTCTGGGGCTTGTGCTTAAATTTAAATTAAGTTATTTATTTATTTATTTATAAATTTGTGCTAAATAGATAGATTTGGCTAGGAAGAGCATAAATCTTCAGATCTGGGAGCAGAGTTGGACTCATACTCTTCAGATATGATAGATTTGTATTTATTTGTATAGATCTGAAGTCTTTGTAAAATAATTTTTAGTTTCTAACATCTGGGTTTTGGGTTTTTATTTTTATTTTTATACATTTGAGATCTGGGTTTTGTTTCTTTTGTCTTTTACAGGTGTGAGATTGTTCAAGAAGATTTTGTGAAATTTGAGATAGATCTAGGCCCTGAAGGGCAAGATCCGGTCTCAAATCTTGGTTGGCAGAGATAAACAATTTAGATGATTCAATTAAGAGAATTTAACATTCAGATTTGAGATTTGACAGTTTTCTGAGATCAATTATAAGGAAAAAATTTCAGACCTAGAAGTGGCGTTTTATTATCTGCTAGTTTTTTTGTTTGTTTGTTTATCTATTTATATTTGTAATTTATATTCTGGAACCTCGAAGAGCTTCTAAAGCCCTCACTGCCTCCTTATTTTCCCTTACCCTTGGCTTGCATTTTCTCCTTGCTCAAATCCTCCTCTATGACCTACTCTCATTCCTGACCGCTCTCTTAACCCTATCCTCCTAGCTCGCTCCCATCTCCTGAGCTCCTTTCCCTGCGACTCCCTCGACTCTGGCTCATCCCTTGCGTTCCTTGCCATTCCTCTCTGTGTTCCTTCTGCCTTTAGTGCATCCGTGCTGCCATTTCCTCGTCGCGTCTTCCCCTCTCCTCGCTCTCATTCCCCGCGTCTTCCATTCTCCTTTCCTTTCTCCCATCGCATCCTTTTCTGTCCCGCTCTTCTCTCTCATCTCCCGCCTAATCACGAAAAACAAAAAGAATCAAACTTTAAAATATTGTTTGGTTTCGGCCCTTTGAATTTTTTTATAAATTTCTTCTTTAGACATTAATAAGATTAGATTTTTTTCATAGTTTTTTAATTAACGTTTAAAAAAAAAAAAAAATATTTTTTTGACAATATTTTTGAAAATCAATTTTTGGGTTTTCTTTTAACGTAGAGGTTTCGGGACATTTAATTGTTTAAAATCTTTGGCCTTGAGAAAAAATTTGATTGTGGGAAAGTTCTTATAGTCAAAGTAACTTAAAATTTTAAATTATCTCTAAGTTTGACTGTAAGAAGTGTTTATTTAATTATCATCTAAATTTCACATGTTTTTCCTGGTAATTAATTACTGAAATTTAAGTGCTTATGCCTTCACTTATTTACGCACTTTAGCGAAGTTTCATGGTCACTGGCATTGGGCTTTAATTTTTTATGTTTGATATCTATTGAGATCGCTCATTGTTTAAAAGGAAAATTAATTCGAAGTGTGGGTTTATTTACTTGAATTATTGGATATTTCTTGCATATTTAGTTTTGGGAAATTTTCAAGTAATTATGATCAACATTTTTGTTGATTACTCTATCGTGGACTTGTGGAAAATTATATATCTTTCAGTTCTTAAAGTTAAGTATTTTTGAGCATCTGCATAATTGGTATTGAGAAAATCATTGGCATTACCTAGTGAAAATCCCAAGGAGAGTGTTGATCTTGAAGAATTGTCATTGAAAATAGACTGGGTAAATGATTTAATTCTCTAATTCTCTTAACATTAATATCATTGGTTTATGGCATATCAATGATCTTTCTTGAAGTGGCATTATTTACTTGAACGATTTCATCTTTGGCATATTTGTATCCTATTTACATTTGTCTTGTATAAGATTGTCTTCATTAAGTACTCTTGTCCTAAGACTAATCAATACTAAGTACTTGAGCCTTAAAC
This sequence comes from Pinus taeda, assembly GCA_000404065.3. Classification (NCBI taxonomy): domain Eukaryota; kingdom Viridiplantae; phylum Streptophyta; class Pinopsida; order Pinales; family Pinaceae; genus Pinus; species Pinus taeda. Next base: position 26,513 of record APFE030058391.1, read on the forward strand.
AATTTTACCTCAAGACTACTCACTCATCCCTTTGCTAATCACATCTTGCATCTCTTTGCATCATAATAACATTTTTCTTAGCAGCAGTTATCCATTGATGAGTACTTATCCTAAATTATTCATGATAGTTGACTCCATAAGGCATTGGTATTAATCGTCTAAATTTAATCTAGTCTTTTAAAATCTTGCTTAATCTAAAAACAAGTATTTGGTCGTTTAAGTATGTCTCCCAGATGAGTTGGTTCCCAACTAGTCCTTTTTCCATCCATTTCCATAGGGTCTACCCCTCTTAGTCTGTTGTTGGGAGACAAGTTAAATGGAGAGTTTGGAGATCAGGGTGACAACCCCCGATATGAACCGTTGTCGCGGTGCCTAAACATTCTGTGCGACAACATTTTTTGGCGCCGTTGTCGGGGATAGTTTTTTCTATCCTTGGTCCTCACAACATTTTTCTAATCATCTAATCTTTTCTGCCATTCATTAGCCCATTAAGTAGCACAACATTTTTTGGCGCCGTTGTATCACTCCATCTTTTTATCACCTTATCTTAATCCTATCATCTTTTCTATCTGCACATTTAGCACCTGGAAATTTCGGTTGGTTTTTTGTTTGGGTGGCGACTCCACTTATTTATCCATTATTCCTCAGACAATAATTCCTCCCTGATAGCCATTTGCTTCTCCCTGATTAACCTTTTGGTTTTTTACTTTTGGATCTTGGAGCTAGATTCATGTTCAAGTGACGACTCCACTTCTTTCATTTCTTACAAGATTTTTTGCTAGAAGCTTGCTTCTTGTGGATCTCGTGATTTTTTTGAACAAGGATCTCTCTCTCTATCATCCATTTGGCCTCTCCTTTTCCCTTTAAGCAAGTCATCATGGATGATTTGTTTGCTCTTATGATTTTACTAACATTCAAGGAGCTCTGCATGATTATCCTTATGAAGTTGGTGAAATCATCAATGAGTTTCCTCCTTTTCAAGGTGACAATGCTTTTATTGCCAAGACTCACCTTTAGAATTTCAGCCTTTGTATAAGCAAGTGTCGCCCAGATTCCGACCATGAAGATGTGAAAATGAAGATTTTCATTCTCACCTTATATGGAGATGCCTTAGAATGGTTTGCTGAGTTTCCTGATAACACTTCTGATTCTTTACAATCAGTCATTGATGCCTTTGGAAATAAATATGGAGATAAGAGAAAGGTCAAAGCGAAGGTTGAAGTAAAGGAAACTAAAGAAACTAAAAATGATCTTATCAAGGAATTAACTCAAATGGTTAAGGATATGCAACTGAATCAAACACAAAAACTTGAGAGTATGGAGGCTAACCAGACTCAACTCATCAAGAATATGGAACTTAACCAAGCAAAATTAATAGCTGATCACGCCAAAGAAATGAGTTCCATAGAAGCTAATCAGATCATTCTTCAGAATAAGTTGTTGGCTATAGATGAAAAACATGTTAAAGAAATAAAGATCACGGAAGTTAATCACTCTAATTAGATAGCCACCATGGTAGCAAATCATGAGCAATAAATGAGTGCTATTCAAGTAAGTCATAACAAAATGATAAAGGACATGGAAACCGATCAGATATCTCTTTAGAGTAGGTTGTTGGTTATCGAAGAAAAACATGCCATGCAAAATTATTTGATTACCATAGAGAAAAATCATGTCAAAGAAATAAACTCTATGCAAAATTGTTTAATGGCCATAAAAGAAGATAATGATAAAGTGATAAAGACTATGGAATCAAGTCATGCAAAGGAAATCAGTGCCATGAAAGTTGGACACTCTAACCAGATTGATGCCATCAGAATTGAAAAGACCACTATTCAAGATAAGCTATAAATTTTGGAAAAGTCATAGGGTCTGAGACTTCAGCTTAGACCAAGCGCAAAGGGTTTGACATGGCTCACAAATCTCCAAGTCCGCTAAAGCAATTCCCATCTCATCACGAGGTCACTTTTCCCATTAAGGACAAATTGACTAAGGTTACAAAGGAAGTTAAGAAAGACCAAGCTTATGTGTCACCATTAATAGAGTACATTCAAAATAAGATTGGTCATACTTCAGATCTTTCGTCCTAACATCTTCAAGATCAGGATAGGAAATCTATAGTGGTCTCAGTTTTGACATCTCAGCCCACCCAAAAGAAGAACAAAAGGTAGAAAAGAAGGAAGTAGTTTGATGCATTGGATAGCAGAGAGCAGCTCAATCTTTGGATAAGACAAAGTCCTACGATATGCATGATCGGGCATGGCACATCTGAAAGACAACCCACCGATTTTCCAAAGAGCAGGCAAATGGTCAAGAAGGATTTCATTAAACACATGTGATGCCATAGGGCATACTTTGTATTGTATTTCTAACCCTACACCTTGTCATTTCAACATTTCATTTCTGTTTTTAGATTATATTTACTTTTCATGTCAGTAGAATTGTTAATGGCTACAAAGCTTCTATTTTATGTACTTAATTTTATTTGATGATTTTTGGATTATATTTGGATGGATGTTGCTTATGTGATTTTGTGTGTTGTCTGGGTGCAGATTCTGGATTCTCACATTCCTTCAGTGAAGCAACGTGTCCCTAAGTAGAGCCAGATGTTGACCACTCCGCGTCAACTACCCTTTAGCAGTATACATTTTCGCAAGAAGATTCCATCATGATCTAACAATGAGATCATCCAAATTTCATCATCATCTTCAGTCATCATTTTGCAAAAGTTGTAAACCCATTTTGCTAGTTTTTAATGTAAATGATCCTAGTAAGACCATCTATGTATGTAACAACCTAGGTAATCCTATTTTTTTGGTGACGATTTCTATCCTAGGAGATTTTTTGTCTCACCGATTCATGTGTGTTTCTAAACATAAATGATAGGCAAAGTTTTTCCCTCCAACCTCACCCCAAAGCTAGGGTGGATTTTGCTGTCAAAATCTTAGGTAAGTCCTAGTGTTCTAGTCGAGTTTTCTGTAAAATGTTTTGGGAATAATTTTAGCTAACTGGCTAAATTATTTTATTACAAATCACTGGGTCTATTAGATCATATTTGAGTCACAGAATTGGGTGAATAATTGAGTCTATAACAAACAATTGTTCCCCCTTTATGTATTAAAATGTAATATCTTGATGTAAAATATATCTTAGTGCGTGGTCTCTCATATTTAGACACCATGACTAAGTTATTTGAGGGTTGAAAAAATTTATTAATCCCCTCATGAGTCAATCGATTAAATTTTTTGGTAAAAATAAATTAAAATCCTAAGCCAAAAATTTAATTAATTTTAAGTCCTAGGAAAAATTAATTCTCTAAAAGGTAAAATTCGTGGGTCTCAAATAAATTATTTTTTGGAGGTCTCCAACTAAGGGAATATTGAAAATTTCAAGAGATTTAGGACCCTTGGGCCTTGGTAGTTAATTCAAAGTCAAATTTTGAGGAAATCAACTCAAAATAATTAATTTTGAGTTGATTAAAATTCAATTAAATGAAAAATTCGAATTTCCTCAAAAATAAAATAATTTTGATGGAGGAGATTAAAAGATAATTAAATATTTTTCAACGTTCGAGATTACTTTGACGAGGATCAAGCTAACTAGCAGTTGGAGAATTAATCTATAAATTAGAGGTTACTTGTCATTCAAATCATTCAATCATTAAATTATGTACTCGTTCTTGAAGCTCTCTTGTACTATATTTTGGAATAATACAAACACAAGTCTTTGGGGTTTTATTTGATGGCAGTGTTCCTCTTCTACATCTTATGGTAATCCTGTTCTTAATATTTTGCTGGTTGTTATTTTAATGAATTGTTGATTAATATCTCTTCTAGAGTAATCTATTGCAGAAGTGTCTTGCATAGGTTGCTAGATTTAGGATAATAATTTTAATTGGATTGAATTAGCAAATATCTGTAATTCTCGAAAATTTTATTTTTATCTTATTTCACTATTGATTTAATGGTTCAAGTGTGCAAAAAACTTTCAGATTTAGAATCGAGCGTTTGGGGAAGTCCTCGGCTGGATCAACTGACTCCCAAGGAAATAAGATCTGAAGAGGCTTCAAAATTTGATTCCCAGACTTATTTTATGATTTCCTCTTGCAGGGTTTTTTGGGGCTTGTGCCTAGATTTAAATTAATTATTATTATTATTATTTTTTATATTTTTGTCTTAAATAGATATATCTAGCTTGGAAGAGCATAAATCTTCAAATCTGGGAGTGGAGTTGGACTCATACTCTTCAGATTTGATAGATTTGTATTTTATTTGTACAGATCTAAAGTCTTTGTAAAATAATTTTTAGTTTCTAACATTTGCATTTTGGGTTTTTATTTTTATTTTTTGTACGTTCGGCATTTGGGTTTTGTTTCTTTTATCTTTTACATGTGTGAGATTGTTCAAGAAGATTTCATGAAATTTGAGACGGATCTAGGCCCTGGAGGATAAAATCCTGTCTCAAATCTTGGTTGGCAGAGATAAATAATTCAGATGATTCAATTAAGAGAGTTTAACATTCGGAATTGAATGCAACATTGCAACCAACTAAAATCAACATTGACAACTATTGGCTGCTCTCTAAATGAAACCCACACAACCCAATAGAGATTTCCTTATACTATTCTCCCCTTTGATGATGGGCTTAAATATCTAGGCTTTAGACTCAAGCCTATCAAGTACAAGATTGCTGACTGGGTTTGACTTGTGGCAAAGATCGAAAGACATCTAAATATTTGGTATCATAGATGGCTATCTAGGGCTGACAGACTCATTCTCATCAAATCAGTTTTGGAAGCTACTTCGGTGTATTGGATGCCTCTGGCTTGGATTTCGAGGGGCATATTACACAGAATACAACAATTGTGTAGTAGATTCTTGTGGAAGGGAAGACGAGAAGGACACACTTTTGTATGGGGGTCAGATGGGACATTATTTCTCTTCCAAAGAAATGGGGTGGATGGGGCATGAAAAACTTAGAAGCTTTTGCTAGTGCTTTAGCAGCCAAAATGGGGGTGGAATGTTCTTACTTTCAGGAACCTTTGGTTAAAGGTGGTCACTCAGAAGTACATCTCTCCACTCCATACTCTTGATTGGATTAGGCAACCGACTTGGAATAGATCAAATATATCTGTGGTTTGTAGGGCGGTACTCAACTCACTTGCATATATCTGAGATGGATTAACCTGAAGGATTGGGAATGGCAACTTGGTTCGATTGGGTTGGACCCCTCGTCTGGATGTGAGAATGCTTATCAGTTACCACAAGAATTACTCCACTTCCTCACTAATGTTGGTATCACTAGTCTTGCCCATATTGTTGACCAAGACAATTTTACTATTTTCAACCAAGCTTGGAAATCTGTAGATCAGTTGGGTATTCCTCCTATTTGGCAAAATAATTGACAATCATATCTTAATTCTCTTATTGAATCTCATGTTCGGATCACTGAGGGGGAGGATGAGCTAAATTGGGCACACTCACAGAATGGTAAATACTCCCCTAAGCATGGTTACTTCTTTATTTACTTTGGTCATAAACCTGTTGTATCTAATTGGTGGTGGAATGTACTCTGGAAATTGAAGGCACCACCTAAAGCTAAGCTTTTTATGTGGTTCATCCTTCGCAACAAAGCACCCACAGGGGATAATCACCAAAAGCGAACTTATCATGGACCAACCTGGTGTATACTCTGCAAACAAGCATTAGAATCTATTGATCATCTTTTTATTACATGTCCTATTACTACTGCATTTTGGCATGAGGTACTCACAAACCTACAACTTCAATATAGATGGCAAGGTGCAAATATTTTGGAAGCATGGCAATTGTGGTGGTCAGCAGCTCACACTACTAGGATTCAAAACCTTCCCATTTTGATACGCTGGAGTATTTGGCTTCAAAGAAACAACCTCATATTCTCTGGTATTTTACCTCACTAGCCTCATGTCATAGCGCACCTCATCTCTACTTATCACAGTATCTTAGAGGAAGACTGCCCCCACACTGTCTGTAATATATCAGTTGAGATTATTGATAGAGATTATCCATGGGCATATTTTGATGGTTCGACACAACTACATGGTTGTGGTGGGTGTATCTTACTACACATCACAAATAATCATTTCTATAAGATACAGATGGGACTGGGGGATGGGAGAAATAATTTTGTTGAACTCATTACACTCCGTCATTTATTATATTTTGCACTTGAGAAGGGATGTAGTCGCATTCAGATTTTTGATGACTCCAAATTTATCATAAACTGGTTTAATCAACAATCTGCATGTCACGTACACACACTCTGAATATATTGGATGAGACTATGATGCTGAAATCTCAATTTGATTATATCTCTTGTCATCATATATACAAGGAACACAATCAAGTTTTTGATGGACCATCCAAGGATGCCACGCACTAGCCATGGGGGCTCTGGATGATCCAGGAACAAACTAAACAAGACTTCTACGGATATTATCATCAACCATATGAGGACCTACAACAGAATGGGGCTGATAGACCCTGATTTTTGATTTACATGACATATGATGTATTTAAAATTTTGCGCTGTATATTTATGTTCATATTTATTTGAGAAACATATCATATGTAAATATTAATAGTAGCCCAACTTGGAATAGTTTTATTTTTGATAGCACAATGCAGACAATGGCATGACCACACATACAATATATGCTTCTAGCATCTACAACCTGTAATTTTCAACTCATTAATGAAAATTATGATTTTTCCGTGGGGAAAAAAAAGAGTTTAACATTCAGATCTGAGATTTCACAGTTTTTCGGGATTGATTCTAAGGCAAAATTTTCAAATCTAGAAGTGGAGTTTTATTATCTGCCAGGGGTTAGTATATATATATATTTTAAATTTTCCTGGAATCTCGAAGAGCTTCTAAAGCCCTTGTTGCCTCCTTGTTTTCCCTTACCCTTTGCCTGCATTTTCTCCCTGCTCGCATCTTCCTTCATGGCCTACTCTCATTCCTGACCGCTTTCCTAACCCTATCCTCCTAGCTCGCTCCCATCTCCCGAGCTCCCTTCCACTTCAACTGCCTCAACTCTGGCTCATCCCTTGCATTCCCTGCCATTCCTCTTTGCGTTCCTTCAACCTTCAGTCCATCTGCGCTGCCATCTCCTCATCGTGTCTTCCCCTCTCCTTGCTCTCATTCCCTGCATCTTCCATTCTCCCTTCCTTTTTCCCTTCGCTTCCTTTCCTGTCCCGCTCCTCCCTCTCATCTCTGCCTAATCACAAAAAAAAAAAGAATCAACTTTAAATTTTTGTTACGTTTCGACCCTTTGAATTTGTTTTTTAAATTTCTTCTTTAGACATTAATAACATTAGAATTTTTATCATACTTTTTTTATTAACATTTAAAAATATAAAAATATTTTTTTATTTTTTATTTTTTATGACAACATTTTTGAAAATCAATTTTTGGGTTTTCTTTTAAGAAAGAGGTTTCGGGATATTTAATTGTTTAAAGTCTTTCGCCTTGAGAAAAAAATTGATTGTGGGAAAGTTCTTATAGTCAAATTAACTTAAAATTTTAAATTATCTCTATGTTTGACTATAAGAGGAATTTTTTTTTTTTTTGGGTTTGGGTTACTTAAGAAAATCATTTTAATTCCAAAACTACTTGAAGAATTGTTTATTTAATTAGCATCTAAATTTCACATGTTTTTCCTGGTAATTAATTACTGAAATTTAAGTGCTTAGGCCTTCACTTATTTATGCACTTCAACTATGTTTCATGATCATTGGCATTGGGTTTTAGTTTTTGATGCTTGATATCTATTGAGATCGCTCATTGTTTAAAAAGAAAATTAATTCTAAGTGTGGATTTATTTACTTGAATTATTGGATGTTTCTTGCATATTTAGTTTTGAGAAATTTTCAAGGAATTATGTTCAACATTTTTATTGAGTACTCTATCGTGGACTTGTGGAAAATTATATATCTTTTGGTTCTTAAAATTAATTATTTTTGAGCATCTACATAATTGGTATTGAGAAAATCATTGGCATTACCTAGGAAGAATCCTAAGGAGAGTGTTGAGCTTGAAGAATTGTCATTGAAAATAGATTGGATAAATGATTTAATTCTCTAATCCTCTTAACATTAATATCATTGGTTTATGGCATATCAATGATCTTTCTTTAAGTGGCGTTATTTACTTGAACGATTACATCTTTGGCATCTTTGTATCCTTTTTACATTCGTCTTGTGTAAAATTATCTTCATTAAGTACTCTTGTCCTAAGACTAATCAATACTAAGTACTTGAGCCTTAAATGATTTTACTTCAAGACTGTTCACTCATCCCTTTGCTAAACACATCTTGCATCTCTTTCCATCATAATAACATTTTCCTTGGCAACAATTATCCATAGAGTACTTGTCAAATTATTCAGCAAGATAGTTGACTCCATAAGGCACTGGTATAAATCGTCTAAATTTAATCTAATCTTTTAAAATCGTGCTTAATCTAAAAACGAGTATTTGGTCATATAACTGTCTCCCGGATTGGTTGGTTCCCAACTACTCCTTCTTCCATCATTTCCATAGGGTCTACCCCCTTAGACTGTTGTTGGGAGACAACTTAAATGGAGAGATTAGGGATCAGGGTGACAACCCCCGATCTGAGTTGTTGTCGCGGTGCCTAGTCATTCTATGCGACAACAAACATGAACACACCCAATTCTCTAAATCAAGGTTGACCAAGAATTATGTCAACCTCTATGTCATACATTTTACAACACGAAATTGAGATATGTACTCATAATGATCTACTGTTATTTGTAAATCATTAATTTCAATTTTTTTTCCAAAAAAATCTGTTGTTTTGCCTACTTCGACATCTAAAATTAACAATTGATTCGACAGATTAATATTTATGTAATTTTTGTTGTTACTTGTAGTAATAGAGATATTAACTATTTTCCCTTGGATAGTCCCTCTTAATGTAATTAACTCGTAATGTGTAATTAAAATACCCTTATAGGAAAATCGTTCTTCTTTTATTTTCGAATTAAGCTCCATTCTTCCTTCTATTAAATTTACTGTAATATCTTAAGTAAAACTTCTTTCCCCTTTTTATTCCCTTATAAATTGATACTTTGTAACTTAATACTTTAATATTTACCCGGATGCAGGTGATTAATGGGAATTCAATGCCGATAAGACAAGAGAACAACAGACGACAGAGCCACATGGCCACCCACGTCCTCCTTCATGCCAGATTATGGCAAAATACAAGTTACAGGCAGGCACCATTAATCTGGTGCACTGGTCGAGGCAACTATAGCAGGCTTAAGGCCATGGCGAATATTGGCCAAAATTCATTCTCCCCCTCCCCGCTTGGATGCTCCTGCCCCCGACAAGCAGAGGAGCTAAACACATGCACTGTCACAAGGCGATGCTGCTGGCTTCTAAGCTGTGTGGATTTGGGCAATGGATACCACTTCACCCATTCCACCCACTGTGCTTTGAATTTTACCTAGAATTCCTCTGCCTCTAGCCCAATCAGCACCAGAAACCCCAGAGCGAATGATATCCCACATGCTTTTAATTCTGGTCATAATTCTGTCATCCCCGCTCAAAACTCCAATAACCAACCTGCTGGTCACACAATGCTGCGGATTAAGCATAGAATGCGCAGCAGACGCGGAATTAGTTGAGGCTGTAGCACTCGCCCAACCACGCCGCCCATCCTTGATTTAGAAGCCCGTGCCTCCTCCCTCTCTTCTGGCCAATTCAGAGGTCATCTCTCTGGCAACTAGCCGCATACCCGTAATGGAAGAGGCCGAGCACAGATTCATGGTGCTCGTAGAGTGAATGCTGCCACTCAATCGACTGGCCCTCCTGACCCCCCTCACCCCTCTTACCACACTACCCAGTTTCGCTTCAGAGCATGATGAATCAACCAGCCATCCTCGCCACCTTAACTGTGGCTTTTAGTGAGGAATTGAATCAGCAGGAGGCGCAAATTGCCCAGATACAAGAACCAGAACCAGAGAAAGGGACGCCAAGCATGCAGGAGAAGGCCGAGGAGCTGGAGCAACCACAGAAAAGAAGATTGTTTCGTTCAGGCACAGAGAAAGATACATCAACACCCTGCATGGCGAGGATATGGCTAGTAGCAAACATGCAGGGGATGGACGCAAGGGAGACACGTAAAACGCCGGAGGCAGCCAAGGTGGCATGTCTGCTGCGGTGGCGGAGGGGGATGTCTACGGCTGTTGCGTTGTGGAAGAATCGGTGGACTGGATGGACTACGACTGCCACATAGTGGAAGAGCATCCACCTGACGCCTAGTGAGCTCCGTTGGACCGCTGAGCTTGCCAGGGGGGCACCGCTAGGCTGATTCATGTTTTTTTTTTCTATTTTGACTATATGTCTCATTTGGACTGCATCACAACTGGGTTTTACTCGTTTCATGCTGACTGGAGTCTGACTAGGTTTATACTCTTTTTGTTTATGAACTAGTACCCCTTCGTGGGCTTTATTTTTTGGATACACTCGGACTGGTTTCCCCTCGGTGGGTAGTCTTGTTTTTTGTATTCTAAAGATTTGTACAGAGATAACTTTGTTCTGCACCGCAGAGGCCGGAGCCTCCATGTAATTTTACCTTTTTACTTTAATAGATCAACATTACATAGAAAAAAAATACTTTAATATTTTAATAATAAACAATGAACCCCCCCTTTTAATTTGAATTGGACTTGGACTTTCAATTTCAATGACTTGACTTTTTATAATTCTCTTCAATAATCCACTTCTTTAAAATTTCTTTATATGAATTTTTTTTTTTTTTTTATTCTATTATAACTTCACAATGTCCCCCTTGGTGATCCTCAATACCTTTATAATAATACCTTTTTTTAACTTCAAAATTCCTTAATTGCTCCACTTCCAATTGATTTTTTGTAATATGAGCTTAATTAAGATTTATTTATTTATTTTAAATAATAGGCTTGTATACTTTAAACCAAAATTAGCTTTATATAAATTATTCTGGTTTTATGAACCGTCGTCAGTTTTTTCCACAATCATGTTTTAATTGGTACTTCCCCTTTCGTAGTGGAAGTTTACAAATCCACTATTCATATTTGAACGAAATGGGACAAGAGTTTCAAATTTGTATAATGCTTGACTAGTCGTGGCCTTCTAGTAGATACGAGTGACAATGGTGTGATTCCCAAATAGTGTGTCGCTTAATAGCCCAAAAATGTAACTTTCTTTCCAATTTTTTCTTTGCGAAACGAAATTTACATAGAATCGATTCCAGTGTGTAATATATGTTCAACACGCAATTTAAAATGTACTCGGCACCATAGTTGGGTATTTCAATTTGCATAGACAAAATTATAAATTTGGAAGGGCTTGGTGGGTACGATAGTGGGACGGATAACATAGGTGGCGGTGGCAGTTGATCATTCTTGGTTAGTGGCAGGCCCACAACTAAGTCGTGACAGCTTGTCGCTGGGTCTGGAATGGAGGCTATGGCAAGCGGCCACAAGAAGCTTGGGAGCAATGCTGGAGGTAGGGGTTTGTCAGGCGGTTGTGTGGTTGTCAACGGATAGGGGGTTAGCAGCGGAATCAGTGGTCAGCAGATAGGAGTTGGCGGATCAACCTCCTTGGATGGCAGCAGTGGATGACGGGCTGCTGCGAACGACGGTTTGTCAGCAACGGTGGTAAGAAGAGGCAAACGGAGGAGGCTGCTATGCTTAGGACAACGACGATGTCAATGCTTGGTCGAGGAAGTCGCGGTGTTTGGATGCGGCGTCAGTGTTGTGTTGGGGCAGTGCACAATTGCTATAACTGGGTTTTTATTTTTTTGTATTTGTTTTTATTGTTATTTTTTTTATATAATATATTTTTTTGTTATTTTTATTTTTTTTTTAATTTATATAACCTTTTTTTATATATAATTTTTTTTCAATATATTTTTTAATCTCCTTTTTATAGATATTTGTGACTTTTTATTTTTTCCAATATAACGAACAACATTCATAGCACTGTAACGAACAAGGTTCATATACTTGCAATAATCTTTAGAATACTTCGAAGAAAAGACATCTATTGTAGGACAAGTAGCTGTATATTGAATATTATAAAAGAATTGATGAGATACAAGTGAGATGATGAGATTACAACTGAGGGTCCTAAATATATACCCAGGCAGGGACCCTTTCATGAATGGCTGTCTTTAAAGCACTGTAACGAACAAGGTTCATATACTTGCAATAATCTTTAGAATACTTCGAAGAAAAGACATCTATTGTAGGACAAGTAGCTGTATATTGAATATTATAAAAGAATTGATGAGATACAAGTGAGATGATGAGATTACAACTGAGGGTCCTAAATATATACCCAGGCAGGGACCCTTTCATGAATGGCTGTCTTTAAAGATATGACCCTTCATTACTAACTAATTATTAGTTAAATAATTATTATTATATTTATATTTGCATTTTCTTCATTATATTGACAAATATGAATTTTCTTCATGGTTTCCAATGAAAAATACTGACGGTTGCTATTCAAATTTTCAACAGAAAAAGCATAGAAGAATTGATCCACAAAAAATGCATTGGAAAATATAATTTACATTAAAATGGCATAATGAGCTCATAGTTCCAAAACCACCTATTTGGGTAGAGCGTTTAGCCTTAATATCAGTCATGCTAAGAATAGTATTAACACTAATTTCAAAAGATGCTGGAGTAAGATGAGCACTGATGGTGTTTGAGGTCTCTACAGTCTGCATAACTTGTTGCAATCTGCCTTTAGCCCTGCTGTCTATTTTGTATGTGCATGTAATGATTTCACTGTCTTGACGATGGTTTCTTCTTTTATCCAGCACAAATGAAATGAAATTATAATAATCTCCATTAAAGACCAAAATAAGTGAATGAGACGTGAAAGAATTGCGATTAATTGCAACGACACAAGGACCAAGTAATGCACTTCCTAGTTAACTAATCAAACTAAAAGTATATAGAAGATAGCATGACAAGGAAACCTCGAAAGGGAGCCCTAGAAACAATGAGGCTGAGAGAGAACCTGAAGAAGGAAACCCTGCACAATTTTCTTAAAAAGATTCCGCAGAAATAGGTAAAGCGGAGAAGCCGCAGTAAATGATGAATTCTACAATACAATGAGTTTTGTCACTTCCAATTTTGAATTTTCTGTGCTGATGTTTGCTTTCAAGTACATGCGGATGAAATGAGAGGCTGTATAATCAAACACAAAAATTTGACAAGACCCAAAATAGGAATGCTTTATGATGAACCCTATTACTGCCATCAAGAAAACTTCTAACCACTAAAAAGACTCTGGATCCTCTTATCTATATGGTAAATACTAGAAACACGCATGTGCTGACAAGCTCCCTCCTCTGTCTCTGAATTTTTCCAGCTTTCCTTCTTCAAGTTTGGGTCAATGTATATTGTCCTTGTCGATAACAGATATAATCCACATCATAAGGCTATTTCAGATTCTGAGTTCTCTTGACCTTGTCGTAGACATCTTCTATATTCATGAGATACTTCCATTTTAAATGAAGACCCCTGTATAATTTAACTGAAAATTCTGTTCTGTCCTCCAGCTCCTATGATGGTTCATTATTTATGGCCTTAGTTTCTTTTTCCTTTTTGTGAGTTATTACCTTCTTATTCTTCTTTTTAAAATTCTCCAAATTCGCATATTCAAAATAAATAATCAGATTAATAGTTTTAAAATATAGGTTATTACAGGGACCGGTGGTTTGTGTTATTAAGACAGAAGATACTATGCATGGCACATGCGAAAGGGCAGCTTGGCTCACCAAATGTCTGTGTTTATTGTAGCTTCACCAGAACAGAGCAGCTTTTCAACGCATTTCACATCTCCAGGATCCAAATATCTTTTCCATGAGGCACATAAGTCAGGGTTCATGGGAGATCAAATGGAATGCAAATTCTCATGGAAGGCCTTGATCAGAGGATTTCTATTCATGGAGGTGATTCTGTAATTTGTTCAACGTGTTATTTTTCATTTATATGATGATTTGCATACAATTTCAGAAGTGTTACATATTCCTGACGAATGAGTTGGAAACTTCAACTTGGAACTACTGTCAAGCTGCTGAAGTTCATTTTCAGCACTTTTGATAACCTTGGAGGCCATTTTTAGTGTACAGTTACAATTCAACAGTTTGTTCTATTGTGAATCAAATTATTTAACCCAAGGAGATCTTTACTTTGGCCAATAATTGGAATGTTGCAGCAGTAGAAATTCATTAGCTTGGAATATAGACACGATTTCCAAGTTGATGCTATTATAATCGCATTCATCAATCTTTACTGTTTGTAATTATAAAATATTGTGGTTGATATTCTGGAAATGTGCTTTCAAATAATAATATATGCTACAAACGAATTTGTCCTGATCTGCTTTCCTGAACATACTGTGCAGTGGGCAATGGATCTCACTTGAAATGTGATGTGCATATATTCTTTGATCCTTATACTTCAATATATGGTGTGCAAATTGTATTCCTTTGACATGAAACCTTCTATCTTTATTATGTAGCCATCTATTTCTGATCCTATGTCATCCAAGAATGGACTCTAGTTTTTAATCTTGAGATTTTCTTAGTATAGCATGTACACCATTTGACAAAAGCATTCCACTTACGTAATTATGGATAAAGGAATAGAATTATTTGATAAAATTAAAATTAGTTTAAGGGGAAAAGTCTTTTCAAGAGACGATTTAGAGATCACTTCAGAAAAAACCTTTTTATTTTATTTTGTGTATGTCTGTTTATTTTTGTTGCCTAGTGGTTAGGATGATTGGTAAAGATGCACTTTTATCTTACCACATACATTTTGTTCACAGACCTCAGTGGCAAATACATAAGTAGGATGCACCATATGAAGCAAGAATAATGTACAAAAGGAATATAACTGGTCTTAAGTTACATGGCAAAATCTTGGTGCTTTTAATTAGGGTAAACCCATTTCTTGAGTCTTCATGTAATAGCCAGGTCACGTTCACCTTTGCAAAATATTCTGAAGAAAAAAATATGGACACATGGACTGAGGCAAAGGGACAACGGATTCCAGGGCTGAGGAGGAGTTTGCTTGGGGACAAATGGTAAGCGAGGGGCCAGGTGGCATCATAGTGATTGGCTTACAAGCTTTGGCAACCAGACACAAATTAATCATTAATGACAAGGTTAACTAACATAAAAATCTGGACAGGATGGACAGCTAGGCAACAATTGATCGGCTCACTAGTTCTCGGCCAGACTGACAAACCAACAGAAGGAGGGATATTTTTTGAAGGGAGAGCTCATGGAAAAGGAGCAAGGGAGCTCAAACTCTGTGAAGGAATTACTCCGTTGAAGGAAGCTTAGGCAACACAGAGAGAGGAGAAAAGGAGTGCCTTGAACCTACTGTGCAGCCTCTCTAGCATCTAGAGCTTTCAGACTCAACTGATGGTATTGTGTTGGCCTTGAGCAGTTCCTTGACGCCTTGGTATCTGGCTCGGGGGTGACGGCTGCACCAGAGATCAATTGCAGCCGTCTACACTTGGGAGGAGAAGCTTTTGTCCCTGGCTCAGTTGCCTGTCTTTTTGTTAAGATAAGTATTCCTTTCATGTTAGTCACATAATGAGTTACTGTGGCTATTGGAGTACTAAAACAAGGGTGAATCGTAGTTACCATTCTAATAGGCACACTTCTTGGGCATACTGTTGCATTTGCCATGAATTTGTGGCTATTTCCGTTACGCTTCTCATCAGTTCCAGGTAACTATTTCTCTCTCATATTTCTATTCAATATAAATGCTCATCTTCTGGTACCTTAGAGGACTGCATTGTCAAATTTTATTTCACGCTTGGATAAACTCAACCACTACCCGTGTTCATTGCGATCTTGTGTTTCGGTTTACACTGTTCAATTATCTCAAGGTTTGTCAAATTTTATTTCACCCCTGGCTAAACTTATCCTCTACCCGTGTTCCTTATGGCTTTGTGTTTAGGTTTATACTATTCAATTTTCTCAAGGTTATCTTCACTCTCTCTTTCTATATACTCTCTTGCAAGTTGTAAGAATGGGGATCCATGTGCATTTACTGAGCTAATGAGATGCCTCCAAATGGGTGAAGTTCTGGTTGAATAGCTCTGAGTAAAATTCTGGAAGGTAATTCCACTTTTTGTGGTCATCGGAGTAGGATATTAAGTCTAACAACTTGGAGAGTCTCCTGTCACACTTTCCAGGTGTTGGGAGAACTGCAAAGTCAACCGTGCAGATAGAGCACTAGGTAACACCTGCATTTTCCCTTTTGTATTGCAATCATTTTGTTTCGTAGTTGCATTACATTCTGTAGATCAACACTCTGCAATTGTTATTAAGACAAAGTCCATTCTATTTGCTGATTGAGGTAATCTCATCCTTCATATAAACCTCTTCCATATATGAGGTGAGCAATCTATATCTGTGGAATGGTGTTCCAGTGTAGAACTTAATAGCGGTCATTTCATTTAGTTGGTGATGTTGTTATTACAAGGTGTCAAAAGTTGCATTTGTTGGTCTGGCAGTTCAGCGCTGTTTTGCTGGGAACAAATATTTAGTTTGTTAGATGTGCTTGGTAAAGGAGCATGCTGATCCATCCTATTAAATCTTCCATTTGCCATGTATTTGAATCGTTGCCTCATGCTCTGCAACTCGTTTATGGGTAACTGTCAATGTAACTCACATGAAATGCTTTAGCGTGCTTCAATGTGCTAATGTTGGAATGAGGGTCTCCAAAATCCCCTGGGCTCCCTCAACACCCTATGTTACACAACCTAATATCTCCATTGGGAAGACACCCAAAGCTAAAATGCCCTTGGTAAATAACTTGTAGCGCTGCAGCTAGGTTTCTAGCAGTGCCTAACAATGAAGGGATCTTTGAAAGGATTAAAGTAACATACTTCATACTGGCAAATTTGTATGGGTTTCCGAGGCTTGAGAGATGACGAGTGCTACTTCATTACCAAACAAATGTGCCTGTTGTCGCTCAAATTGTACAGGCACGGTGCGACAATGACTCATGGAGGGGGCTGTCACTCTAATCCCTACCCTCTCCGTTCTAGTTATCTCCCAACAACAGGGTATGGGGGGTAGTCCCTATGGAATATGAGAATGTGAGATTTGTTGGCAACCAACAAATCTGGGAGACACGGTTGAATGGCCTAGCCACTTGGTTGATTTTAGCAAGTTAATAGATTAGATTAGATTATTATGTGAGACCAGTGCTTTATGGAGTCAATTACTTGCTTTATATTGATTAAGTATCAAATGACCTGATGAACAATCACTGCGTAGGAGATGCTTAGCTATCCTATATGAGATGCAAGTCCTACAATCTAGGTGAGATGCAGAAATCTTGGTTTATTTTAATTTATATGCCTCAGTGGTTTTGAGGCTAGTCTCTAAAGTAGGTTGTAGAGAGAAGTCAAGGTGAAGCAAGCAAAGACTTGGTTAACGATACTTCCCTTTGAAATCTAACTACCCGAAGCCTCTGGGGCAACAAAGACTTTGGCTCTGACGACTGCAAGGTCACCGTGTTAACCACTAGAGAGGGTCTATCCTTTGCAAGCTACAAGATGAAGGGTGTTCCTATTTTTCTATCAACCAAGCTTATGCTTGGAGGTAAGTTAATTAATGCAAGACTAGGCCTAGAATGCAAGTGGAAATTTGATTGGAGTGCTTTTGAGTTAAGATTACTTATGATCTTAAGTACTTAGTTATAACTGATCTTTAACTATGACAAAATAGTACTTAATTTGAAAAATAAGAGATAATCTTAACCACAAGATGGAGTGCTTAATTTCAACAGTGCCCAAGAAGATGTATCCAATGTGACCAAGAGATAATTGCCCAATTACTTGTGAAAATTCCTACACTTGAAGGAACCCCTATTGCAGCAAATCTGAATCTACATCACCTACTTGATTTTTAATATACATTAACCAAGTTATTCTTCTGAATACTGAAGCAAATTACTTAGCAACCTATACTGTTTAGATATTTGATCTCATGAAACAGAAAATAGAGCAAAGAACAAGATACATCAGACGCTTATTTTTGGACACAATAGTCCCCGGGAAAACTCAATGTGGGAAAATCGGTGCAACAACTCTAAGGGTTTATTATTATGCAGGAGAAATATCTGAATACAAATCTAGGATGCTCATCTAGCAATCCTTTACAGAGAAAATACTAGCGGAAAATTCGAGTGAATTTTACTTCACTTCACTTGGCAGAATTTCAGTTGATCTGGCACAAGACTAGCTAACCCCGACTATTTCTGTGCTGGTTCTGCGTTAGCCCTGTGTCACCTTCTCTGCCCTCTACGTTAGCTCTCTCGGCAGTTCCGGCAGTTCCCGACAGTTCCTGTAGTTTTGACAAGTCTGGATTCTAAGTGATAGTCAACTTTTCTGCGTTAGCTCTCTCGGCTACTGTGCTGCCTCTGCGTCAGCTCTGTCAGCTGTTCCGGCAGTTCCCGACTGTTCTGGCAGTTCCCAACAGTTTCAGTTGTTCCGACAGTTCTGGATTCTGCATGACAGGCAACTTTTCTACCTCAACTCTCTCGGCTATTGTGTTGCCTTTCTGCAAGCTCTCTCTGCCTCTCTGTTCTGTATTTTGTGGAAAGTCCTCCTGAATTCTCTCTACCCCTCAGCTGCAAGATCTCTCCAATCGATTTTCCTCCTGAGAACTTCTCACCTCAGAAAATTGATTTCCTCAATCTCTCTGTGTGTGTTTCCAAATGAAACCCAAGCCTCTATTTTATACTTTTCATGTTGAGTCTTCAACGACCGAGATTAATTTTTTAATCAACGACTAAGATTAAAACATGACTTGATCCGCCTTCTAGATCATTCTCACCCATATTTTGATTAATACCCATTAATGTTTTAATTTCCCTAAGTTTAGACTTAGGAACTCCATTAAAAATCTCAATTATTTTAATAAAATACAATTTGTGTGGAATTTCACCAAATGGTTTCTAGGTTCTTTAGAACTCATGTGCCTTAGCATCTCCACCAATTTTCAAGGCTAGAGTACTTCCGATGCTACCAAAAACTAACATTCCCTCTTTGCGAGGAAAGTGCTTTAGCAACAATGTCCACCTGCATGCTGTTCTGTTTCTGAAACACCTCCTTTTTGCATTGTTGCTACCACCAACACTGTGCTACTGCTGCCACTATATTGTTGCCCATGATACTGCCACTGCCACTGTTGCATCTGTACTACAACTCCCTCTCAGACGCTACATCTGTTATGATGTTAGCACTACCACTGGTAACACTGCATCCGTACTGCAACTCAGTTGTTGAGAGAAGCCACTGAAAAAACATCCAAAATTAGTTGAACTTAATTGTGTCCAACATAATACAATGAATGTTGGAATCTGATTGCTGCTGACCCTTTGAATCTTTTGCACTGCTGCTGACCTCTGCACTGTGGCAACTACATTGTTGCCAACCTTGCTCCGTGTTGATCATTCTTTGGTCCCCAACTACTGCATCTGTCCTCCAAACACTCCACTGCATCATCTAACACTAAGTCCATCTCGCTACCGTTGACTCTTGGGCTCCCGTAGCAAGGAATTGATCCAAGAGGTGGACTTCTCAAGGATCATGCCCACATGTAGTCCTCTTGACTACAGCTCAATATCGCCCCATCTCCCTCTTGGAGATGCGTGGGCACTCATGGCAAACTCATTCTCATCAATCTTTGCTGAAGCAACCTTAGGAGCAAGGTGTATTTGTGTCAAATGCCTGATCAAGGTCAAGATTGGTTCAGTAAACCATATAAGGTATTGGACCTTGTCCCACCATGCATCATCAAGAATGATGGACTTGATTTTTTGCCCTCTATCAAAATTGGAAGTCCTCCATGATTCCTAAAGTGGGTCAATGACCATTTCTTGTAATGGTTGTCTCACCTCCACAGGCCTCTTTATGACAAGAGTGTGGGAGGCAAAACGAATTTCAACAGCTTACAAGTTTCAAAAAGTCAAATCTCAAATGAGAAATCATATATAAATTTAATTAAAATTTAAAATTAAGAATTTTCAATACAAGTAATATTGATTAAAGAAAAGGTACGTTCAATAACCTCGATATATGCCCTGGGACGTTGAATTATTGGTTATGAACATTTGGATTTCTTTTGCTACTACATATATTTCATTAATCCATTCAATCTCACCAATCTTGACAAGCATAAGGTTCAATGAATGTACTACACATGGAGTCCAAAAAATGTGATCATATTGATCCTCCACAATCAAACCCGCAACTTTAAAAACCTGTCGTTGTCCATAATGACTTGGACAACATTATGTGGCCCCACACTTTCTATTGTATCAATACGAATTGTAGATATGAAAAATGCATCTTTCTCTATTCCACTGCAATCAAAAGCCTTCAAAAACATTGCCCCTTTGGGGCATACTGCAACAACATTAATTAATGGATGATTTCTGTGGTCTCTCTATCCATAAGAAATGATGGACATTTGTGTTTCTGCCCATGTATCACGGATTGCCTATAGCTGTCTATCCATGAATCGTCTCTTTGATGCCAATAAAGTAGTGCATACCTTTTTATATCCAAGGCTTTTGTACCCTTTTGTCGCTTCATTAACTGCTTTAATCATTTGTTGCTAATAAGGGGAGCACACCAAATTGAATACTAGCTTGTTTGCATAGATGCAATGAGCTACATGTTGATCGCCTATGTCTCTACCTTGATTATTGAAAGCTGCTTCAAGAGGGCTTAGAGTAGGCTTTTTATTAGTTGTGGCAACAGACCTAGATGGCAATGGAGGCCTAGTTGTAGAACTTTGCACATAATGTTTTCCCTTAGCAAGCTTCCTATCCACAACTTCTTGAAAAAATGCATAGAATTTCATTTTTTCAGGACTTGAACCTTTGTCAGGTTTTCCATTTGCATATTTTGGTCCGGTGCATCCCTGCACCCCTGTGTTAGTTTGACCAGTGAGATAAGCCTTCACTCTAGTATATGAACCATTTTTGATATCTTAGCATTTATTGCAGTTTCATTTAAATAAACCACCTTCCAGATTTTTCCCAATAATTTCAACATATTGCCATAAAGGAGATTTTGGGTTTCTTTGATGATTTCCTCTTCACTTTGTTCAGGCTCTAATAGTTCCATAATGATAATGGTCTATAGATTACCTTACTGCATATAAAATTCAAATTATAATGTATTATCAATTTACAATTAAAAATTATAATACACAATTAAAATACATTAAAATTTCACAAATAATTTTCCAACGCTTCATAATAAGATAAATATAAATTTAAAATACACAATGATAAAAATTGAAATACATTAAAATTCCACAAATAATTTTCTAACCGTTTATAATAAAATAAATATAAACCTATTGATATTTTTAAAAGGAATATTAAAAACTAGTTAGATTCACTTAATTTAAAAGTGAACTATTTAATTCTAAGGGTTTTAAACGGGAACTATTAATTGAAATTACTAAAAGTAATATTGAATATTTATTGTGGCATTAACTCATTTATTTGACCAGCAATATAACGACAACATCAAAAATTTAGTCATCGACCTCCGTTTGTTGTTGGATACGAGCTGTAGTTCTAGAATCTAGTTATACATCAATAAAATATTAAGAGGTGAATGGTTGCATACTGCCAATATAAATGACAATTATATTTATAATAATCATTATATAATATAATTATATAACATATAAGATTATACTCAACATGAACTTTCAACAGTATATAACCAAACAACAATATATAAACTATAGATCCATACTATTCAATTAAACTAGAAAGCCATTCTATATAAATTTCAACGTGAAGTTGGAATAAGCATTTAATTAATTTTATTGACAACCATGCTATTCAACGAGAAGTTAGAGGGCATTGAATTAATTTTATTAGAGAGAGGGCCGAGAGCCAAGATCACAAGCGTAACGGTGACAAATATGATGTTATTTGATGGCAACAAGCATAACGAATAGCGGAATGCGTGATTTTTTAATTTTACCTGGCTGTAAAATTCTGAACTCTAAACTTTGAAGCCGTCTGCGAAAATGTTGCTTTGTCACTAGTTGGGGAGCCCACAATCGCTGTCTAAGTCGCTTGTTGGCTGCCTATTAACAATCGTTGTCTGCAGGCAACCTTGTATCCATTTTCTACAACCTTGTGCCCACTGCCGAATGGTGGAATGTTCTTGTTGGTTGCGGCTTGCTCTGTAGCTGTCTGTTGTGTGGAATAATCGAAGAAGGGCTATGTGGAATAATCGAAGAACGGCTTTCTTTGCCGTTATCTGCTGGGTGGAATAATCCAAGAACTTAAGAGAGAGTTTCGCGGTCACCTGTTCCTCGAGAGTTAAGATAACGATGAATAAGGGTGCCACTGACAAAGAAGAGGGGGCTACTTTAACAAAAATTAAAAAGCCTAAAACCTAAATTGGATTTGATTTTCACTCAAAACTTTTCATTTTCGCGGTTCGGACAAACAAACTTGAGATCCATTTCCGCATAGGAGATCCGTTTCTTTAAAATGCAGATCCGCCACCTTGTCATATTTCCCATGTTTCCAGGCGGATCCAGATCAAATCTACGGATCCATGGATCTTGGCCCTCCTGCTGCCTGATCCGGTAATTTGGTAAAATAGTGACTTTCCTTCACTTTTATTTCCTTTATTTCCACTTTTCTGCAATGGCAGAAATTCTTTCAAAGCAGTCAACGTTTGTGTTGCTTCCCAAGTTCCTCTAGCAGAATATTCGCTTTTCTGATGAATAGACTCCAATTCCATACTGATCTACTGGGCAATTGACAAATCTCAGGATATGGTCTTACCATCCAGTGCATCCTGCTCAGAAAACAATAAATAGTAGACACACAATGAGAGTAGCCTTGAGAGTACAATGTCCAAATCTCCCCGCCCCCCTCTCCACTTCTTTGCTAAAATGTATTGTCAATATGTTGTAACCACAATAGTGAGTAGCGCCAATCAATTACCACATCCAAATTTGAGAGAAGAAAAAGCATGTAGTTAGACTAGCATAGTGGATGGGAAATTTCTCATGCCATATAAAAGGCGAGACAAAGAATCCATGGGTATCCAGTGGTAGATTCACAAAGAAATACTTCCCTTTTCAATATATTTTGCATATTGAAGATCCAAAATCCGGGTTGAGAACATCTTTTAGAAGTCGTCCATTGCATTTAGGAGAACAAGTATCAGTACAAAACTGGAATTAGCCATTGAACACTTCATGCAAGTAATATGTGGATTGAGTTGATTGGTTATTGAGAATGGAAAGAAGGTTATCAATTAGTGATTTATAATGTGTACATTGATTGATGGCACTAGCTTTGAATTTTTGTGTGATGCTATTAAGAAATCTAGGGCATAGAGATTAAGTGATTTCTCTTCTATTAGTAATTGCTTATGAGTGCTTTTTACTTCTTTAGATTAGGATCTTCTTTTACTTAGGATATTAGTGTTCTTCTTCATCAAACAACTACCAATGCATAAACCATAAAGAGACAAGAAACACAAGATATAGGTTGTCAGCCAGGGCCAAAACTTCTCACTCTTTGAGAGGAAAACCCGAACAAATTCTTCTTCTTATAGAGATTCCAATTGACGAATACCAAGACCAAGACCTTTGACCTATTTGCCTCTCCAAGACCAAAACACAAGTTCCCTTCCACTGCTCTTTGTGCCCAAGTCAATACTAGTCAAATTTCTGCTTCTTTTTTCTTTTCAACTACCCTTCAATCTTGGCTTCCTTTTGCTTCAGATCTGCACTGTATTTCGGCCCTAATTGCAGCACATATGGTGATTTAACCTCATCATCTCCTTCGCTTGAATTGGAAGGCTTTCTTCTTCAACTCGACTTTCTTGAATGCTCCTTGATTAGGCCTTTAGCACAATAAGGATATCTTTGACCCTTTTTCTGCAGCAGTAACCCTCTCCTTTCCTCTCACGTGTGGATATCAGCCCTAAAAACTGTCCCAAACAAATCTTATTCTAGTTTTCCTCCTTCGCTTGGATAGAGAGACTTCTTATTAGATTTTCACACTCCTTTTTTTGCCTTAGACCTTAACCGAATTGCAGACCACCAAAAATACTTCTCTAAATTTCTGTTCTGAAATGGAATTCGAACTGCCCTATTTATAGTTGTTGCCCATGCTAATTCGCTGACTTGATTGGAGGATGAGCCGATGTGTCCATTTGAGAGATGATATTATTCGTTTGTAGCTGACTTGTAGGAGGTGACTTTGTCTTGGTCTTGGAGGGGCTTCTTATACTTTTTATGACTCATACAAAAATGTAACGTGTCCAAGAAGGGTCCTTCATAGATGACATAGACTCATTGAATTGAATTTTATGACTAGATGACAAATCCTAAAGGCTCACTATGGAAGCCTCCACTAAAAATAAAATTCCTTGCTCATGAAGCCCATGAGACAAGTATTACAATAATAATTTTATTTTTATTTTTTTCATTAATTACATAAAATCACAATTACACATCATTATGAAGACCGAACCGAGTTACTCTTTTTGACACTCCCTCTTAACTAGGGAGGTATTCATAATGGTACTTGGTCCTTCTCAATTTGAAGAATTTCTCATAAGAAGAGTCAGATTGGTAACCCATCTGTTTATCATCATATCAACCAACATTGCCACATAGCAAGGGCTTGAATAACGACTCTATCTCTCCATGAGATTTGAGCACAATGTTGGCGAGACCAATGATGTATAGACACCCTTATCATTGTCTCTCTTGGAACATACCCCACCTGGGTTCTCAGGATGTGTTCCACTAGGACTATTCTTATCTTGGATTCCCAGTCCTCAAAGTATATCGGTCCTCTACGACTACTCTTATCTTGGATGCCCTAACTGATCCTCAAAGAGTATCAGATGCCAAATGTTTACCCAATCCTCCATTCTATCTTCCCAAGTGAAGACAAGAATGATGTGTCTATATCTCTCTCTTAATTAGAGAGGATATATCTATTCCAATAAAGGAATGTACTCAATTCTACGAAAGGAATGTACCTAAGCTCCCTCTTGGCTTAGGACTTTCCAAGTTTCTTCCATGTAAGAAACTTGCTCCCAAGGTCCCTCTTAATTAGGGACTTACAACAACTCCTCAGGTTGAGATGATGGGACAACCAAATGCTTGAATAACTCCTCCTCACGATGTCATGAACTTCTTTTCGTTATCTAGGAGTCTTCATGTTTGGGACTTCTACATAGGGCACCAACCATCCATCCCTTTCATTCATGAGTTAGCCATGTTATCATCAGAAAGTGATCCATTAGTCCGTATATGGCCTTCCTTCATGCCATGCTGCTTTCTTCATACCATCTTTACTTAAGGATATTTCATCCTTCTACATGCGCATCGATGGTGGAAGACATCCATAGATCTTCCCTCGGCAGCACTACATAAACCCATCCATATATTTGTTCAAAAATAAATGAACATTAAAATCAACATTACCTTTGTGATGATCTTTCATCATAACATCTTCTAGTTTGCATAAGCATCCTGCATATGTATCGACACATCTCCCAATGATATATGTTGTCAAGGGTCTCTTTCTTTTTCAGAGTCCATCAAATTCTTCATATCTTCCAATGGAGATATTCTAGTAAAATATTTTTGGTCTTTCAGATGTTAATTGCGTTTACCATGGTTGCATATTCCATGATCTCTTCCTTCCTTTCTTGACAAATTTCATTCCCTGGAGCTTCCAATCAGAGTTCCTCAATTGTAGTCAACCACCTCATACTTCCTATGAGGATATATTATGTTGATTTCATCTAGTGAATGTGTGATCCATGCTTTCATGCATCTCTTTGAGGGAGGAGATCCTTTCTTTTGATCATGCTCTTAAGATAGAGCATTGCAACCATATGACATGACTTCCACAATATCAAATGTAAGCATACATACCTCATTTTTCCTTTGGGTAATGCATACTTCCTACAACAACTTCCTTGATTGAAAGATCTTCAATCCCTTGATCTGCTTCATTTTTATGTCATCATACCATCATCTCATGAATTCCACAAGTTTGGAATTCTTGATGAAACACTTGCTTCTCTTTATGATCGATGAACCGTTCAATAAAAATTCCATTAGAGAATCTTGAGGATCTAAAGCATCCCCATTAACAAATGTTTCCTTTTGACAGATGTATGATAAACCTTGTACTAGATGACTGATGAGTGCTAGTATTGCACCAAGAATGCTGCAACTCTCGGGGCTACCAACTTTACTTCATCAACCTGGGGTTCATACAAACTTGGAGGTGACAATGTTGCATACACAAATAGATGTAATGGTCTGCTCTTGTCATTGTTCAACTGGGACAATAGACCACTAGGGTTTTTCAAACCAGTCTTCTATTGACTAGAAGAAGTCTGACTATCAATTGGAGGAGGAAGAATTATCCTTAATGCAAGAAAAGGAACGCTGCCTATTTTAAGGAATGAAAAACTGAATTGGAAGATGCTTGTAAAGTGACATGAAATCCCTTAGCTACTCATTGACACATTTCGCTTGCAAAAGAAACCTAGCTTAACCCTATTTATCGCATGTGATGATCTAAATTAATTGAGCATGGAATATGATCTAGGGAATATTATAACTGTTGCATGCATGTGCTAATTAAGAAATGGAAGCAACTCTTTTTCTTTATGTTTTCATTTTATGAATGCAAATGCTAATCTTCACTTGTTCTTTAACAAAGGAGACATGTATGGAGGAAGAGGGTTAGAATGGTCTTAATGGTATGGAGGTCAAGTAGAGGCCTAATCCGAGTTTCAGTGATGATTTTTTTAAATTCAGGCTCAAAACAAGCTGTTACAGGATTTCCTATAGGAAAACTACAAGATGTACTGGTTCTCCTACAGGATCCCCTGTTTTACTACAGGAAATAGGTTTAGAGCTTAGGAAGTGGTTTAGAAGCTATAATGAAGCATGGGAAAGGTAGATAATGGGAGAATAAGGCATGGAGGGGGTGAACATTATCTAGAGCTCAATCAAGTGCTTCAAGATGGTTGGATTTGCTCAATGGAAATGGCAATTTTTGCTTATAAAACAAGAATTCGGATTGAGATTTTAGTGGACTTTGGCAACATGGGTGGATAAGGCTTGGATGAGGCAAATGTGATGAGGTCTCCCTGCAATGTAGAAGCTCTTGCAACAACACACATTCTTGTCTGCATCTATGCAAAAATTCATCTATACATGGGAAAGATTTATTAATGGAAGAAGGCATAGTTATTACCATCTAATGACTAAGTCCATGAATGGAAGTGATTTGAAACCAATGCAAAACTTAAGAGATAAAAAATGACAATTGCAACTCATTCTAAGAAGCTTAAAGACAATGGACTACTCATCAAGAAACCCTAGATTATGCAGCAAAGCAAGAACTCTATTTTTGGGCTGCATGAAAGTATCCCTCAAGTCATGATCCCAAAAGGGAGATGAGGTGAAAGCCACTATCACCAACTTTTCTGGAATGTATTGTGTCACTATGATACCACTGATCTAACTATCCACAAATGTAAGAAAACTAATTAATCATACCACTGCTTGCAAATTAACAACACCAAAATCAGTTCAACAACTAACTATGAATGTAATCTAAGCATACATATACAAAAAGAGGAACCTATGCTGTTAGGGTTGGGCCCAAACCCAAGAGCTTCAACCCTCCGAGTCAACTCAGTGCTGGATCAAGGAAATGCTTCTCATTTTCATTAAAAGATAAAAAATACACGAGTGATCAGTCAGAATGTCTCAACTTGAAAATGCCTCTTGGCTATAATAAACAAAAGTCTAAATTGTAATGAGGCTCTAGGCCTTCTTATTTATACAACTAAAGTTACCAACAACTTCCTTAAATTTAGGGAGGCTTGGCTCCCAAACTCGAGATCAACTGGTCTTCAACTATCACTGGCTTGGCTGCCAATGATCTTAATGGCTCAGCTACTTGCAAATTCGAGCTGATGAGATTCAATGGAGGAATGTTCGAGTGAGTTAGGAGTTAAGGAGGGAGATCCCATCTCCTAAAATCCCTCTTGCTTGTCTCCTTCGAGTTCTTGCACTTTAATTAGCCAAAATTTTCTCCAAAACCTGCAATCAATGCACATTAGACCACAAGACACGACATCTCATCTTTACACTTCTCATTAAGCAAAATATAACAAAACATGTAAAGAATTATGAGAAAAGTTGATTTTAATAAGCCGGAGAGTTGCATTAAGGTCCATATAATTTACCCATTGATGAGTCTCATCATCACCCCCTACTGAAAGTGTTTCTTATCCTCTAAGAAACTCAATCTATGTCCATGTCTTTCATTGCTTTGGTGGCCTCCCTGACATCCTGAGCTTCTACTGTAGTCTCCTCTTGTGAATAAATTCCTGCATGCTTTTTTATCTCCTCCCACTGCTTTCTTTCTTCTTCTTCCTTTCTCCCTTCTAACATACCAAGAGAAATGGTGGACTGAGTTTCAAACCAATCCAGTTGACTTTGAGTCTCTGCAATGCTTGCTTATACATTGGGGTCCTTTCTAGTGCATCCCCCATTCTGTTAGGAGAATGATACTCCCTGATCTTTAGGCTGTAGGGCAAGGTGTTCCATCTCCTTTGGTAGGCTTGCTGGCTTTCATCCCCTAGAAATCTCCAAGTGTCCTCAAAATGAGTGACTGCTTGCTCTTGTGTAGCTAGGTATCTTGGTGCAAGCTGGGGATCATTAGCAATGAGGTTGTGGGTGCTAATGACATCCATGGAGTTGGCCTGTTCTGCTTTGATGACAAGAGGTTGTTTCTTCTCTTGCCAATAACCTTTTTAATTTTGAAGCCCTGGCCTCTCATGATTCATCCATGATGCCAAGGCCATTAGTTGTAAGTCCCCTAGCTTTGGATTAGGGTTCCACACATTCAAATCTGTTAAGGCCAAATTATGTAGGTAGAATTCAAATATCTTGGCCTTGTCCTCCAAGGTGCTTTGGTCATAGCGGTCAACGAACTTCCTAGAGTCTTGGAAACACATAGTTCCTTGTTGTGCAAGGGTTTTTATCTGAAATTGTAGCCATTGTTCTTTGAGGTATAACGCATATAATTTTGCTGGCATCCTGCATTGGAGTGCCTCCATGGAGAGACTTTCCATGGTTTCCAATTAGCTCTCCTTCTCCTGTAGTTGTCTCCTTATCCATGCATTCTTAGTCTCTAGTTGAGATTTCATCATTCTTTCGCTGTCTCTTATTCTACTCAACTCTCTACCTATTTCTAGCAACTTTTCTTCCATATGGCCTACATCATCTACACTTTTTGATTTAGCAATTTGCATACAACGATGTGTCCTTTCTCTCTCCTTTTCAAGTTCAAAGAATAGAGGGATGGCAAATTTTTGTGGTATCACTCTGCCCCCTTCAATGAATCTATAATAGGAGTTGAGTTTTGGCTATGGGCTAGGTTCCTTCAGCTCCTGGGACTCTCCCTTTATTGTTTATTGAGTATTTGCTGCCCCTTTTCCTTCCCTTTTCCCTTGCAGTCCTTCCTTATATTGTTTTTGTGTTTCCTGTAGTTTTGACAAGGTTTCTTGTAGGACCATCTTTGCTTCCTGTAGGCTTATCTGTGTTCCCTGTAGGAGAACTTTCCCTTTTTGAAAAGGGGTCAAAGGTTCTTTAACTTGTTTTGTTGAGGTTGACCTGGTGACAGACCTCCTAACATAAGTGATTGGTGACCTTGGGGAAGCTTGTTGTGATGTCCCTTCTTCACCACTCTTTCCTAGAGGGACTAACTTCTCTTGTTCTTTTAGTGAGTCCTCTATGATAATGGGAATCTTGGTAGGGGTTTGAGGTCTCCCTTGTTTTATCCTGGTGCTCTTTCTTGTTCAGTTGTGCCAGAGAGGGTTTCGTGGGACAAGTTTTCTGAATACCTGTTTCTGAATATAGAGGTATTACTGCCGTGTATTTTTCTCTGTCGGGTGAGTCGGTTACACACCCAGTTGTACTCAGATAAATTGCGTAATAATATAACCCTCTGAATAGCTACACTGGTTTTCCCGCATTAGGTTTTTCCGGACATTTGTCCAAAAATAATGGTGTCACTTGTGTGCTTGTTTTCTTTTAGTTGTTGATATGTAGATGTTGATACTGTACTTGTGTTTATTTTCAGTATCTACATGGTAAATAACTTGTTAAGTAATTAAACAAGTAGGTGAAATAAACCAGATAGTACAGGAAGAATTTCTGACGGGTTAGACTTAGAAATTTCAACATGGTATTAGAGTGTGGTTGCAGATCACAGGAAAATTGAAGGCATCAATCGAGCAGAGCATTTGCAGTAGATTCAACTATCCCGAGTGACAGAGCTGATCTTTGTAGAAGGTGACAGAGGAAGGACTGACGTAGAGGGACTGTGTCATCATTCTAAGCTAGAGAAAGGCAGCGCAGAGGCTAAGGGAGGCAGAATCAGGCTCACGCAGAGGCCAGGAGGTCTGACGTAGTTGGCTGGGGGAGCTGATTTGCCGCTGCCGGGATTGTGCAGACCCAAGTGGCTCAATCCTTCAGTTGCTAGGGTTTAGGAGGCTGTGGGTATTTTTGCGGAGCGACGCTGGTGGGGTACTGTGGTCAGAACAATACCTAACAGGGCAAGACCAAGGTAGAGGAAGTTGCTGTCGAGGCGGATTTCTAGCCAAGGAATCCAGATAAGTGGTGCAGTTGCACAAATGATCGGAGTGGGGAAACTTAACGTTGGAAGAGGGATTTCCAGAAGGGAAATCGAGACTTAGAGGGAGTCGAACCAAGAAATTCCAAACGGGAAGTTGAGAGACTCAGCAGGAGTCGAACAAAGGAATTCGAGGAGGGAAGTAGAGAGACTCGGAGGATTAGAAAGAAGAGTAGGGAGATGGCTGTGAATGGGCTGAGAGATTAGGATAGGTTGGACGGAGCGTCCAACTTTGTGGTCTAGAAGGACAGGATCTTGTCCATTCTAGACAGACATCGCCTCAAGGGCTTCGTCTCAAGAGTGATAGCTATCCTAGTTGACCCAGTAGCTAATGAAAGATACAAGGAGGCAATGGCTAAGGCTAAGTGCATCATCCTTGATGGGGTTAAGGATCATGTGGTACCACATATTGCCGAGAAGGAAACGACAAAGGAGATGTGGGATGCCTTGAAGACATTGTACCAGCATACTTCCGTGTAGAGGAAGATGCTTTTGGAGAATAAGCTAAGGGCATACCAGATGTAGAAGGGAGAGCAGATAGATGTCTTCCTCGGTCAGTTGAAGGAAATCTATAACCAGCTAACTTCCATAGGGGCCACGCCGGATGAGGAATTGATGGTGAGGACCGCACTAAACGTAGTTTCTAAGGATTGGGAGGTATTTGTCTAGAGCATACTGGGCAGGACGAGTCTTCTAGATTGGGAAGAATTGTGGGCGACTCTTCATCAAGAAGAGATCAGACGGATAGCCAAGGCGGGTAGCGGAAAAGGGGTCAGGATCAAGGAGGAAGAAGAGGATGTGACTATAGCATCTACGGGAAAACAGAAGAAGAGGATGCGGCTCTATCATTGGTGGGAAAGGAGGAGAAGAGGAAGAAGAAGGACCTCTCCAAGGTCAAGTGCTTCCATTATGGGGAAATGGGTCATTTTGCGAACCAGTGTCCTAGGAAGAAGAGTAAGGGAGAGGCTTCGGACTCGAAGGCAGTGCCTGCAAAGGCGGAGAAAGAAGTCGAGGAGGAGGACGATTGTGCCATGAGTGCTCATGTACCACTTAAGAAGAAGTGGGGAGACATCGCGCTGTAGTCAGGAGGACTACAGGTGATGAGGGGTAGGATCCTCGAGGTACCCAACCTCTTGGATTATACCTTGCTATGGGAGCCTTGAAGAGGAGTAGTAGGACTGGTGGATGTCGGTAGAGATGGATGCAGATGAAGCGGAAAAGAGTGCTATAGTGTAGGAGTCCCCGGGCAACGCGAGGCTAGCAAGTTGCAATAGTGCGAGAGACACGAGAGTGTTGCACCAGTGCAGGATGGCACAAAGAGGTGTGCAACGGTGCAAGATGCAGGGAGTTGTTGCAGTAGCACAGAGGTCAGTAGACGAGCACTTGGTAGCGGTAGAGGGATCTTCAACATCAAGAGTGTTTCTAGCCTGAAAGGGATGTCAAAAGTTGGGTGGATCAGTTACTCACTTCTTAGTAACTGAGTTGCAGTGCAGTGGCACGATGTAGCATGATGAGAGGGAATGTAGTGTAGATGAAATGCTGGGAGGATGGACCAGTAGCAGCACATATGCAGAGGGAGCTGCCGTACGGATGCAACAGTGGTAGTGGTAGGTCCATGGGCAACTATATAGGATGCAACAATGCATAGGATGTTGGGCGGGGAGGCCTACATTCGCACAGGGAATGGTGCCAGATAATCAGGGTGATGCTCATTGTGGAGTATTATTAGAGCACAATCCTCGCTAAGACGGAGTGTTGATTTGGGCTAGCATCGGATGTGTTCTAGCCATGAAAATTGGTGGAGAGGCTAAAACACATGATACCTCCAAGACCCAGAAATGGTTTGGATAGATTGTACCCGGTTTGGGAGATATTAAAATAATTAATATTTTTAATGGA